>OVAX01000594.1:0-46045 GCA_900406405.1 Lepidium africanum
GACTCTATAAAAGGACTTATATCATGGCTGAAAAACCGGAAAAACCATGATATATCACAGATTCAAAAGGATGTTTAGATCAAATAAATAACAGAAGATTTGAGGTGGCATGCTAGTAATTGTAGTGAAGATGGTAAAATATGCCACCCTGTTGATTCTTTAACTTGGGCACAAGTAAATGATAGATGGCCAGAATTTGCTGCGGATCCAAGGAACCTTTGACTCGGTATTTCTACAGATGGTATGAATCCATTCTCTATTCAGAATACTAAGTATAGTACTTGGCCAGTGTTATTGGTTAATTTATAACATGTCTCCAATGATGTGTATGAAATCAGAAAATATCATGCTGACTTTGCTGATTCTTGGTCCAACGGCTCTAAGTAACAACATCGACGTGTATCTAGCACTATTGGTAGAGGATCTAAATGAGCTATGGAACGAGGGTATTTAGGTGTACGATTCAGTAATGAAGGAGAACTTCAAACTTAGGACATTGCTATTATGGAGTATAAACGATTATCCATCCTTGGGGACATTGTCTGGATGTAAAGTGTAAGTTTAGTAAGCATGCAATGTATGTGGTAAGGATACACCTTTCAGGTAGTTAAAGTTTAGTCGCCAATTTGTGTATATGGGCAATAGAAAGAGACTCAAACATAGGCACCCTTATAGACAGTAAGAAAGCATGGTTTGACAATACTATTGAGGTAGATACTGCAAATATGATTTAAACAGGTTCCAAAATACATGATATACTTAAAGACTTTAAGAATGACTTTGGGAGACCTTTGGATAAAGAAAAAAAATGGAAAAGGAATGAGTTATTAGAAGATGAGCTGGTCCAGAAAGAAGAGTGTGATGAAACATCTGATATGTGGTGATGGAAGAAGAAATCTATCTTCTTTGAATTACCATACTGGAAGGTAATGTTTGTTTTAGTAACCTAATGATTTTATAAATAATACTATAGATTAGAACCGATAACTTGATGCTTTTTTCTAGTTTTAGAATATGCCATTTCAAAATAATATTGATGTGATGCATGTAGTCAAGAATGTGTCGGATGCTCTATTGTCTATCTTGATGCAAAGTACTAAGTCTAAAGACGGATTGAAAGCAAGAAAAGACTTAGAGGATATAGGAATTCATAGACATTTGCATTCAGAGGTACGTGGTAAAAGAACCTATTTGCCTCATGCAGCTTATGGTTGTCTAAGGTCATGATTGATATGACATATTATGGAGCATAATGCTCCTTTTAATGCTTTGTTAATAAAACATAATTGGTATTTAGGAGAGCATTAAACATCATTAAAAGACAATTTTTACCCTTATTAGTTAAATTAATATTCTGTAGATAATATTAAAAATAAATTATGATGTCTAATTTTGTAATTTGAAAGTCTAATTACTCACCGCTATTCCAATCACATATCATATAAATTTAGGGTTTGATTAGTAGTGCATAATAAGAGGCTTAATGCTTATGCTCCTTAATGCTACAGCTTCATGCCTTACCAATCATGGCCTAAGGAGGAAAGAAAAGATATTCTATGATAGGTTGTCTAAATTTAGAGGACCTGATGGTTATTGTAGGAACATTGCTAATGTTGTTTCTATAAATTCCCCTATGATTGGTAGTTTGAAATCTCATGATCACCATGTACTTATCCAAAGTCTGTTGCCTGTTGCATTGCGAGGGTTGCTTCCAAGAGGACTAAGGATTGCGATCACTGAATTATGCAGTTATTTTAATGTATTGTGCCAGTGAGTTATTGATCAAAAGAAATTAATCTCTTTAGAGACAGAGATTTCTGAGACTGTGTGTCAGTTAGAGCGATACTTCCCACCTTCACTTTTTGACATCATGATCCACATTCCTATACATCTAGCAAGAGAGGCATGTTTAGGAGGGCCTACCATTTTTGCTGGATGTATCCTTTTGAGAGGTTTGTTCTTATGCATTTAATTACCATAAATTGTATTTGTTGTTGTCTATTGAGTTTCAGATACATTGAATGTTTGTTTGTTGTTTACTAAGTTTCTAGTACATGAAAACTTTAAAAGCATATGTAAAGAATTATGCAAGGCCAGAAACATGTATGGCTGAGGGTTACCTTGCTGGAGAATGCATTGCCTTTTGCTTAGAGTTCATGCAAAAATCTGTTCCAGTGCAAGAAACTGTAAACCTGAATGAGGATATTGAGACTACAGGAATGATTGCTGAAGGTCGGACATTATACAACGGAACATCTATGAATCTATCAGGTAAAGATAGAGACATTGCACACCGTTATGTGTTGATGAATTCGACTATTATGGATCCTTATGTGGGCTAAGTTAAACTATATTTGTAATACTCTTTACTTATGGATTCGGCTAACTGATTTATTACCTCATGTAGGATGCACTTGGAGGAATTACAAGCTACAAATACTCGATGTGCTACAAATGAAACTTTGTTATGGACATATCACACTGAACAGTTTGCACAATGGATAAAGAAAAAGGTATGGTATCGAGCTCAGTAGTTTTAAATTTTCACTTAGTTTCGTGTTTGTATGTTAACAATTAGTTAATTATGTACATTTGCAGATTCCTAATAACTCAGAAAATCATTCTATGAAGCTGAGGTGGTTGGCATATGGACCAAGCAATACTGCAGAAACTTATAAAGGGTTTATCATTAATGGACATCGATTTCACATAGATGACATGAAGCGTAAGATACAAAATAGTGGAGTGACATATGAAGCATTCAACATGTGTAGATCTACTACATATGATACTAGACAAATGGGCGACATAGTGACATACTATGGAGTCATAAAAGAGATACTACTTCTCGATTACCATATGTTTATTGTACCACTGTTCAAATGCAATTGGGCAAATAGAGGCTACAGTGTAAAGGAAAAAGATGGCTTCACACTAGTGAACCTTCATATGAATCAAATGCCATATACTCGAGACCCATACATTTTACCATCACAGGCAAAACAAGTGTTTTATTCTAGAGAAGGGGATTTATCTCCATGGTATGTTGTCATGAGGGCACCACCAAGAGGTTATCACGAGTTGGAGATGAATGAAGAGTTTGCTGCTGCATCGTACTCAGTTCATAATGAAGATGATATAGATAATTAACATTCTGATGATGAGAGTTTCTATGTTAGAGATAACGGTGAAGGGATCATAGTGACAGAATAATAACTCTAATGTGTGTTGACTCTGACGTAGTTGGTTGTGTTTTAGGATAAATATGGTGAGAACAAGAGGAGGAAAGACAAGGGGAGGAATGGTCCGTAGATTTGCACGTTACCAAGACTTAGAGGCAAATCCAGTGATCAAGACACCCAAATAGAAGAAGAAAAGGATTGCAGATATTCTTGACATCAAAGTCAAAGAAGTTTCCAACAACAATGCTAATGATACAATTGTGGGCGATGAAATTCTTGACTAGGAATCTACGGAAGAGGACGATGAAATGGTTACAGGAGAAGTTAACCAAGAATCAGCTGTAGAAGAAGGCATCACAGAAGTTGTTGAAGAAGGAACTAAAGAGCCTATTGGACCTGCTGAAGCTATTAAAAAAGGAACTAAAGAGCCTACTGGACCTGCTGAAATTGTTGCTAATGAACCTGCTGAAGTACAAATTGAATATGGTACTAAAAAGCCTAATGAAACAGAATCTGAAGCTGGTACGAATGAGGAGGTAGTTAATAGAGAATCTACTGAAGTAGAAGCTGAAGCCAGTGAAGTAGTTGCTGAACAAAGAGCAAATCAGCAAATAGTAACTGGCAGTCAAGAATCTCAATTTGTAGTGGACAAAACTATGGACGACAAACTTAATGTGCAAAGCTCAGAAGAGCAGAAACACCAGATTCATGTGGTAAAAATAAGAGGAAATAAGGTCCAACAAAGATACGTAGAGTGGTAAAAGATCCTGAATACAAAGTAGAAGTTTCTTTCACTGAACTTGGTGAACATGTAGGTTTTGCTTCAGTAACACTGTCATCATTTCTTGGAGCCCTTGTGAGAGAACATGTGCCAGTAACACTTGAAGACTGGAGGAAGCTTGATGATCAGACTAAGAGCACGTTGTGGGAGGAGATACATGTTTACGCAGGCTATCTATTTCATATAGTAAATAGTATTTATCATGATTTAACATTTCATACTTTTTTTATAGGGGAGGTTTAATGTACAAGATGAATGACAGAAGGATGCTATTTTCAAACAGATGAGTTGTTTATGGAGGTCTAGAAAGTCTAGGCTGCTATCCCAAGTTTGAGATGTAAAGAGTAGCACATAAAGACTTGAACTAAAACCAAGCAATATCGCATTAGTTCAAGTTTGGAACACATGGATTATTAGGACCAGCACACCTTTTAAGGTTGGCTATGTCATCCATTAATATGTTCTTTTATTAAACAACATATTTTAAACTACATAACTGATTTTGAGTATATTGTAGGAGAAAAGTAGTAAGTACAGAACTATGAGGATGAATTAAATTCCACACACCACCAGCCGTAAAGGGATGTTTTGACTAACACATGAAATGGTTTGTTAATCTATCTAATTTGATTACCTATATGGAAATGAATGTTGAATGAAAATTTCGATATGTACAGTCTATTATTTGCAGAAGAAAAAGAGTGTAGATCCTAACAAAATCACTAGGAGTAAGGTTTGGATAGTAGGATATACTCATGTAGATGGTAGACATGTGAAGGCTGAGTTTATTGATACAATTGTAAGAGTATATAACATCTCCAAGTGTTGTTAATGATTACTGATAATATAGTTGTTATCTTGGTTCAGGAACAAATTGTATCACTTGATAGTCAAATGGACTCAAATTCTGGTGATAATATCAAAGAATATGCTGTGAGTAAAGTGTTTGGCAATGACAAACCTGGAAGAGTTCGAGGAATGGGTGGAGGGATTACTGCCACAAAGCTGGCATTCCTAAAAGCTAGAGACTCGAAAATAGAAGAATTGAAAAGTGAGGTCCAAGACTTGAAGAATATGGTTCGTGATTTAGTTGGTAATCAGGTATGTAATATCATATGTTGCCCAATTATACGTTGAAATTTATGGAAATTATATGTTGAAATTGTTCAATTGTTTTGTCAGAGAACCTGTGAGGATCCTCAAGTCTCCTCAAATGCATATGGACACAGGGTAACTTGTATGCAATAGTTCATTCAACATGGTTTGTGATTAAAGTCTTAACGCTAGTTTAACATGTTCATTTAGGATAATAGTAGTGAATTTCAAAGGTACGAGGTATTTGATTGGACTAGTGGTTAATTTATTGCTGAGGGTATTTTGTGTTCGTATGACCCACAAGAGATGGTTAACAACATTCCATTGGGACCCAATGCCGTTGTTATGCGGATTGATATTGTGATCAAACCTGAACCTTATTTGTGGAAACCAAGCCCTGATGTTTTTTGAATTGGAGATGCCATTAATACGAAGATAGCATGGCCAATTGATAGGATAGAAATAGTGAGTATGTCTGCATAGAAACCTATTGTGCAAAACAGTACTCAAGTAAATATTACTGCTTACCTTGTTTAAACTTTTACTTGGATATATAGTTGAGTAAAACTATTGTGTTTAATGTTGTAGAGTGCAAGTACCAGTGTGAATACCAGCCAAGGTGGAAAAAAAAGATGCATCTTGTTGGACTGCAATAATTCAGGATGCAAAGTTGCGGAAGGTAGAGTATCTTCGACTAATCCTGAAGATGTTGTTCACCATGTACCTCTGGAGCCAAATGCTAGCAAAGTCTGGTAATGCAATTGTGTGGAAACCAAATTTAGAAATCAAATACATTTATGATGCAATAGGAACTGTAGTCGCTTGGCCAAATGATAAAGTCTTATTTCAGTTTTGTTTGGCTCCAAATGTACTATGTCTTGTAAACTCATAATGTACTATGTCTTTTAAACTCCTAATGTATAATGTCGACACATTTGATTATCATTAACAAAGGTTGTTCTAATTATATTTTATTTACGTGTACTCCAATTACATATTATTATATACTTGAATTTAATAAATATTGTACAAACATATAAGTAAACTACAAATTAGTAAATTACAACTTTGATTAACAAATTTACGAATTACAAAATAAAAATATTTATATATATGTGAATAAATATTTCGTAATGTCAATTTGTTATTTTGTATCAATTTGTTTCTAGTTACGGTGTAGGGTTTAGAGATTTGGAGTTTAGTGTATAGGGGTTTGGAGTTTAGGGTTTAGGATAATGATAGTAAAATCAAAATTTGTTATACTTACTAGGCCAATTGCATATCTCATGATACTTATATAAGTTTATCTATGTTATTATTAAAATTGTTATATTTACTAGGTCAATTTTGAAAATTTGATACTTATAATATGTGTTATAATGCTGAGTTTAAGTGTTACTAATTATTTATGAATTGTTTTATAATTATAACCACATAATTGATCCAAAATCTATATATACTAAAAGTAGGAGTTTGAGGCTTCCTAGACCATCCACATCAACAATTTTGAAAATATCTTAAAAAGATGCTATGTCAGCATTTGTAAATTTGTTTTATAAAAAAAATGTGCAAAATAAATTATCACTCATCACCACTAACTCTAATAACTTAGGATGATTTATGGAAATTAAAGTTAATTAATTTATTAGTCACTTTTCCTTTTTAGTGGTTTTCGTTAAATATTCGGTATAATCGTATAATTCTTTGCTTTCTCTTCTAGCACTGACTGTTCGTATATGAGTAACGCTTCAGGAGGCTTTATTTGCTTTGCCTTTCTTTAATTTTGCGTTACTACCACCTGTCACCAACGGTCTCACCTCTCATTCTCCTACCATCGCTTTTCTCTACTTAGCCTATCTCAGCTTCGATAAGGTCTAAAGTCTCCACCTATAGGTCAAGGTTTGAAGGCCGAAGCACCATGCTTTAATTCTCTGTTGATTAGAAGATTATGATTGGAGTCTGCAAGGTGAGATGCGGTTGCGGCCCCAAGTTTTGTTAGTTTGGTTTCACTTTGGTCTATTTAACGGTTTGTTACGATGCTTATAATATCATGTGCACCTTATTCTTAGGTATATTGACATGAATGAATCATTATGTCAAATACGCTCATATAAGCTTTTCAGTTAGATTCTCGAAATGGTGAGGTACGTGGTTTTATGTAGATGAAACATTGACATGTTATATATTTAATAGTTAATCTTTCATAGTTTAACTTCGTCGTGGTGACTAATACATCATTTTTGTGGTCAATGTCCAGTCTTTATGAGGATCACCGTGGACATCTTTCTCTTGGTTATCACTTATCAGGAACACAAAATATAATTTTTATGACTTGTTTAGTTTTCAGCTTCTTTTCTTATCTCTTTGAGTAATTGACGTCGACTTTTCTCTACGTTTCTTTTACTTGCTCATATGCGGACTGCAGACTGACACATATAATATTTGTAGTATCCATTTTTTTGAGATAATGCCATACAGATTGGATGAGACCAGTAGTTATATATTGATTTACAATTATGTTGGTGTGCTATTAGCCAGCTTAATTCTCAATATTTCATCTTATCAAATATATCATAGAGATATAGGTTGGACATAATAAAATTTGTATAGTTTACATTACTTAGTTGTGGATACTTTAATTCTTTCGCATATAGAGAAAAGCGATGTGCTTTTCAGATCCAAACTTAATATTGTGGGTGAAGTGGTTATGCCCATCTATATGACTACGTACGTATTCGTAAGGTATTTTATTGTGCTCCTTGAATATTTATTTAGAAGGGAACATCCTACTGTTAAATTCATGTTATTGCTACTGAAGAGGCAATTTTTGTCTATGCCAAGCCCGTAAAGAATTAATGAGTTATGTTAAATATTTTCCAAGTTATGGTTTAGTGCTTCTTGATGGTATTGTAAAATTAATTACAATTTCTGCATACCAAAAAGATAATAATAATAACTACGATTTGTATTCGCCAAGAAATGTCTAGAGTCTAGACTCTTTCAAGTGGAGATGCTGAAAAACTATTAAGGAGTTCTTTGAATACTTCAGTGACGTGGATGGCTTAATGATGCAGCACATATATTTTATATTTTATAGATCACATTAATATGTTATTATCCATTTAGATTTTACTATTATTTCAATTTTCCTAAAACTATTAGGATTTAGTTTAATTTTGAGGATTGTTGGATTGTAAATTGTGTTTAAATGAAAATTTGTTTATCATAAAATTTTAGGAGTTTCTCTATTGTGTGATTATTTGTCTTGTCTTTCAATACCGGATTTTTTTCATGAAAATGCTAAGTATATATATGTAATAAAAAAATATCGGGCATAGCCCGGTATAACCCCTAGTGTATGTAAAAAGAAAAAAAAAATTAACTAGACAATTAGAGTAAACACCAATAAAAAATAGTTCACCAGGATCCATGACGTGGCATAGTAATCTACCGTTGGATTGTCTAGGAGATGACATTATCTCTTTATATTTGTGAAGGATCCACAATCTTATTCCAATAGTTTCGTGTACTCTTTAGAAGCAATCAAACTTCTTCTCCTTCCTCTCTTAGTTTCTTCCGAACCTAAAATTCTGTTTCTTTTCCTTCATCTATTATCCTTCACCTCTTCTCCTTCCTGTAATATCACTTACGTTTCTATGAAAACGGTTCCATTTCTTATTCAAAATTATGTAACACAAGAACGGTTCTGTTAAACCAGATACCGTCGTCCTTACAAATCTTCCTCATTCAACAAACGGTAAGCTACCTCACTTCTAATATGGTTGTAAACATGGATTCTTACACATATTTTTGTTTAAGCGTGTGTATTTGCAGATTTTGATTTCACAAATCTAATTGATTACATTTCTTTTGTGATAGAAACCAATTAGACGATGAAGCTTGATCAAGCTTATGCAGGTCTGATTTTGTTTGGTTGCTTCTCGTATGAAAAGTTTCTAACTCTGGTATCTGCAATGCTTCGTCTTCGTGACGAATAGACTACAGTGACCGATGGTTTCATTACAAGGGCTTTAATTGGGTTACATTATGTTATTTGATTTGTCCAATATTAAAACCATAAAATCGGAAAAGAAATCTGATTAATTTTTATAAATGGAATTGAATAGTCATTAATATAATAATTATGGTAACAAATTATACAAATATAAAATAAATTAAAATGACATATTTACAAATTTATTTTAGTAAAATCTGATTTATTAAATATTAATAAAAATGAAGGTGTCAAAAAAAAATATTAATAACAATGGAATTGAATAATGGAATATAGCATAAAATAGCAAATGCTATGATAACACAAAATGATGGTACATAAGTCATAACAAATATTTATCACTATCGTAAAAAATACAATTGCAATACATCTATATATTAATAACAAATATTTTTTGCTATTGTAAACTTTACAATTGCATAAGCAAAAAACGTTATTAATAAAAAATATGCTATTGCAAAACGGAAAACCGCTATTGTAAGTGACATACCTATTATCGTGTGCGATGTACCAGCGTTTTCTACAACGCTATGGAACATGATATATAGCGTTTTTCTGGTGATAAGGATCCTTCGATTTCCTGTAGTGTTAGTAGATTTAGGTCAACATAATGGCTGGTGGAAATGATTATGGGCAAGTAAAGCTTCAGGGGATCCTGCGACCACAAGCCCTACATTGGATAAAAATGTAATTGCACGAAAGAGTGGAACGTCGTGCTCTCAAAAAATTACATAGACAAGAAGCTGATTCATTATCAAATAGATTGCGGATAAGGTTGCAACATGGTCGAACCCTACTCAAGTCTAGGAAATTGCCGGAAATCCTTTGGACATTTGAACATTTGCTGATCTGGACAACATTTTTGGGGCATATGTTGCCTCGTGGTGGTGGTGGTGGCGGTGGTGGCGGTGGTCGAGATGGAGGAAGTAAAGATCTTTTTACGAATGGTGGGGATCCTGTCATGGGTGATGGAGACCACATCACTGGTGGTGGTGACCCTCTCATGGGTGGTGGTGACCCTGTCAAGGGTGGTGGCGACCCTATTACAAATGGCAAAGACACTGGAGGTAGAGACTCTATCATAGGTGGTGGTGATCTAGTTATAGTTGGTTGTTATCCCGTTATAGGTGGTGGAGACCCTATTACAGGTGGTGGAGACTTTTTTACGGGTGGTGGAGACTTTGTCACGAGTGGTGGAGATCCTATCACGGGTGGTGGAGACTCTGCCATGAGTGGTGGTGATCCTATCACGGCTGGTGGAGATCTAGTTACATGTGGTGGTGATCCTGTCATTGCTGGTGGTGATCCAATTATAGGTGGTGGAGACGCTGTTACGGGTGGTGAGACCTTATTATGGGTAGTGGTGATCTCGTTAAAGGTAGTAGAGACCTTTCCACGGGTGGTGGTGATCATGTCACTAGTGGTGGTGATCTTAACACTATGAAGGTGATCCAGTTACGGTTAGTGGTGATCTTGTTATAGGTGGTGGAGATACAGGTGGTGGAGACCCTGTTACGGGTGGTGGAGACCCTTTTAGAGGTGGTGGTGATTCGTTAGAGGTGGTGGAGACCCTGTTACGAGTGGTGGTGACCCGGGTGGCGGAGCTCCTAATACGGATAGTGGAGATCCAATTACAGGTGATCCAGTTACGGGTACTGGAGACCCTGTTATGGGTGGTGGAGTCCCTGTTACGGGTGGTGGAGTCCCTATTATCGGTAGTAGAGACTCTGTTACAGGTGGTGGTGATCCTGTTAGGGGGGTGGTGATTTAGTTATAGGTGGTGGAGACCCTGTTACGGGTGGCGGAGACTCTGTGGGAGTCATCTTGTGTGATAGGAATTGAAATATTGCTATCACATGGGAATATTTTTGGTAATGTATGTTGATGACATCTTATTGGCCAGCAGTGATCTTAGTCTATTATATGAGACTAAGAAGTATCTCTCTGAGAACTTTAAGATGAAAGATATGGGTGAGGCATCTTATGTGATAGGAATTGAAATATTCCATGATAGATCACTTGGAATTGTAGGGCTGTCTTTGAAAGCATATATCGATAAAGTTCTTAAGAGATTTGGCATGATGACATGTTCTTCTAGCATTGTTCCTATGTAGAAAGGTGACAAGCTTACTCTTATGCAATGTCCGCATAATGAAATGAAATGAAAAATTATCCTTATGCATCTCTAGTGGGAAGTTTGATATATGCTCGGGTCTGTACAAGACCTGATATTAGCCACGCAATCGGTATGTTGGGTAGATTTCAGAGTAACCCAAGATTCGCTCATTGGCAAGCTCCGATTTTGGAGGATGTCATGACTCAAGGCACTGCATTCTTGGCTATGCATATCTCCTTTGCGAGGGAACTGTATCATGGAAAAGCCAAAAGTCGCAGCTAATTTACACATCCACCATGGAGGCTGAGTACGTGGCATGTTACGAGGCTTCTATCCAAGGAGCATGGTTGCGGAATTTTGTGTCTGAGTTTGGGGCATTAAGCTTTGTTGACAAGCCCTTAACTCTTTATTGTGACAATCAAGCTGTAATCTTCTTCTCAAAGCATGATAGGATATCTAAAGGAGCCAAACACATAGACCTCAAATATCTATCACTTAAGCAAGATGTCAAAAGAAGAAAGATTGTCATTGAACACATAGGCACTAATGATATGATATCAGACATATTTACGAAAGGACTACCACCAAAGACCTTTATGAAGCATGATGAGGATAGTTCCTAATTATGATGTCTGAATTAGCTTATTTTTTTGACATTTACTTAAGCGCTTATTTGACTTTTGCATCTTTTATTTATTCTGTTTCCAATGTGCACACATTATTGATATTGGTTTTATGATAACAGAACACGTCTTTATTTAAGACATTACAAGGACCATACGATAACTCCACTTATGCTTATGGTCTAGCTATGATGGTAGTTAGTGTAGTAGTACATGGAAGGGATCGTGTTGCAAAATGATATGTAACCGCCATGACTCTCATTAATTGCTAGATTAGTCAAGACACTTATGATGACCAAATAAAAATATATAGAGCATATCACGCCGGCCTTATAATCCAATACAAGAAAACATTAATGGATCTTACTGATAACAAAGTTTTTGGGCCTATGTTATCAAATCCTTATAGCCTATAAGGTGTCGAACCAAAGTGAGATGCTGACACTTAGGGTATGGATGACTAATCTAATTCAAGCAAAATCAAGCAATATTTGTGATTTTGGCACAATCACCTAAAGAAAGCAAAATAGAGAAACTATCCTGAGGGTACTGACAAACTGAGTATCAATACTAAGCAGAAATGAAAAAACAGAGTATTAATCCTAAGGGTATTGAAAAACAGAGCATGCAAACAGAGAATTTAAAGCAAAAACAGAGTAAACAAGCAAATGCAATCAAAGGATAAAAACAGGTTCATGAGGAGAGTGGAGTTAACGATCTAAGCTCAACTATGGGTTTTGGATCTCATCTAGCAACCTATTAAGCAAGCCTCGGGTCAAGGATATGAATATCAAACAATCAAGCCATTCTCATGGTCAAGAAATCTCAGCCACAGCGTGCCAAACCCAAATCTCCTGGTGATCCATACTCAAACTGGCATGAAGAAGCTATCCTACACAACCAACTGATGCTCTGAACAGCCAATCTCTTGTGTCAGAACCAACAATCTTAGATCGAACCTAAACCTAGCATATCGTCAAACACCTTATGGGCAAGACAGATACGAATCAATTTTCAAGTGATCAAGTTTTATAAGCATTAAGACCATTCAATCTAGCAAACTCTATGACAGAATTCAAGCAACAAGACCAAAACCCAAAATCATGCCTAAATCTACTCCATCTCCTCACAAAGCCCTAAACGAACTACTCACTAACCATAGATAGAAGCGCATATTCAAACACAGAAACAGTAGGCATAATGAAAGACAAGAAATAAAACTTAGCGAAATCAACTATCCAAAAATCGAGATTTAACTAAGAACAAGGGTTTTCATGAAAGAGGAAAGAACAATCTCAAAGCTATTGGAAAACTGTTCTCAGATTTATGCCAAAAAGAGCAAAAACTAGGTTTTAGCGTTTTTTGCTTAAAGGAGTATTTATAGGGCCCAAAACATAAAAGCCCTAATCCGAGTCAGCAAAAAGTAAAGTCGGTCAAAATAATGAAGTCGGTTGATGCTGCTTCAGGGTGACTGGCGAGTCTGTCTGACGAGTTCTCCAAAATTCGAGTTTCTGGCTTGGTTATTTTGCTCCACTCGCAGGGTACTGACTGAGTTGGACATTGAGTCCTTCATGATTTTGCAATTCTGGCTTGTTTTTATGCTGCACTCGCTGGATACTGACTAAGTGAGCAGATTTGGCTTATGCAATCTTCAATTTTCAAGGTCTTCAGTTCTGACACTCCGTCTTAGGCTCATCCTTGCAGTCCTTATGCCATTTTTACTCCAGAATGCTCCAATATGCTCTAAAGTACCTGAGACGCTCCAAATTCAATGTGTATGCTAAAATGATCATAATAGAACTCTAGAATGCAGAATATGCAATGAGACTGAATGCAAACATAAGTAAACTATGCGGCTAAAATGGGGTAAAATGCATGTATATTAACTCCCCCAAACTTAGTCCTTGCTTGGCCTCAAGCAAGTGCAATGAACTAAGAAGGAAAAGAAGTTGCAGACGCAGGGAATATCTAACTCGCCAGTCAGGCACCTCAACAGGTTGAAACTGTAAACCACAAGTGCACACATGTTCCATTATGACTCTAACCATATACTTGTCTATAAGCTTAGCATCCAGTCCTCAAATCCCTAATGCCTAAGCTGGTCTCTAAGAGTGCAAACTTGAATCCTTATTTCTAGAGGTGAATGCCTCAAGAGGGGCTATAGATCAATGAACATATGCTTCAACTTCCTGAATTTGGCATGGCATAGATTCAATTAAGCACACTTGTCATTTCCTTTGTTTGTTCAGTTTAAGCACAAACTCATGGTCTTCGAATCTGCAGGCTATTCAATGGTATGCTTCACTTCCTTTTTAAGGATCCACACCAATGAATGGCTGTTTCATTTTCTACTCTCCGTGGTTTTAGTGAGGCACAAGAAGGTACGGGTTTACGCATAATTATCGCTCACCTTAAGCATCATCGAATGAGTTGCAGTTGGGAGAGCTTTCATTTTCAGTTATTTTGTCATACCAAGCTCAAGCAAGGAAAATGTTCAATGCATCTACAGGCCTTAACTCGGCGAGTTTAGTGTCCAAATTAGAAGGAAACAAGCCTGACTCTTTCAAGACACAAACACAAGAAAAGTTCTCCAAGGCAAATGATCCACCTATAAGCTTTCTATAGAGAGAGATCAACAAACCACTAAGTTCGCTATGGTTACTAGCCACCAGCCTAGCAAGAGTGCCTAATCTTAGCAAGATGATTCTCATAGAACTAGACTTAATCCTAATATGAAATGCATGAGAATGCTTGAAATTTTTCTTTTCGTGTTTTCTATGCCTTAAAAATGCATGCTAGGGGGTGAGTGAATGAATGGGACAAATTCTAAGCCCTAAATGTCATGCAAGGGGGTGTATGCTACGAATAAAAAATCTTTATGGATTGCTATGTATATGATGCATGGAAAATCAAACTAAGATCACAAAAGCATAGTTAATAACCCCTAGAACCCTTCCCCAAACTTAAATCACACAGTCCATGTGTGAATAAAAGCTTAAACTAGAATCCTAGGCCAGCAATACAAGAGATCATATGCAGTTGCAAAGAAAAAGTTGGAGTTTTAGGTACCTTTGGGGCTGAGCTCACCCTTCTCATGGCGAGTCAGGCTGAGCTCGCCCGTCCTGCAGGCGAGTAGCAAGTTTAGTTCTCTTGTGCTTGAATAAGCTGTACTAGACCGTTGTGATTTCTGGTACTCTTTCCCATGACCTGAGACACATAATGACATAAAAGAAGCAAAGAAAAATAGTAAGTATATATGTACAAGGATACGCATGGGATTGCCTCCTAAGTGTACTTGTTTAGAGTCTCAAGCTCTACTCTTCACACTTTTAGCTTAGTGTGGTGTTGCAAGGGAAACCAGAGTTCCCTTTTCTTCGGTCTTAGACTCTGAATCCTCATTCAGCTCTGTAGTTGTATTACTTTTTCCTTCAATTGTTGGCCTCCTCGAATCTTCATGCAGATCAAACTCCAATTTTTCTGCACCACCCAGATCCAGTTCGATGGTTTTGTTCTTAACATCGATCACTGCTCTAACTAAAGCTAGGAATGGCCTCCCCAAAAGCAGTGAGTATTGAGGCTCTTCATCTATATTGATTACGATGAAGTCAGTGGGGATTTCAACATTGCCAATCCGGACAAGCTGATTTTCCAGCAAGCCATGTGGCGAGGGAGTGCTTCTGTCAGTTAGCACAAGAGACAGCTTGCTAGGCTTGTAGTCATTGAACCCCAGCCTTTTTGCTACTATGAATGACATCAGGCTTATGGAGGCTCCAAGATCTCATAGCCCCTTTTTGAAGTGGAGGTGACCTAGTGAGCAAGGTAGAGTGAACGTCCCTAGATCTTCTAGTTTTCTCAGCACGACGTTTGCTTCAACCACAGCTTGACATTCATAGCTTTCTATGTCCAGGCCTTCAACCGAATGAACCTTCGCTTTAACTGCTTCCTTCAAAAATTTTTGATAGTGGGGAATCAAAGCAAACGCGTTAAGCTGTGGGATTTATAACTCAACATCCTTCATCTACTTCTCAAAAAGCTCTTTGAATTTCTGAGTTTGGTCTTTCTTAAGGCGAGTAGGGAAAGGTGCTTGAGGTTTGTGGTAGTACTGGACGTCAATATTGTAAGCTCAAAAGGTGGTTCTGTAACAGCTGCAGGTTTAACTCGCTGGGTAGGTTAACGAGTTGAACTGGTGAGTTGGACTGGGATTTTCCAGCTTGTTTTCCCTCCTCTTCTTGGTTCACACTGTCCTTAGTGGGCTTAGGTTGCATAGCTCGAGTTGGTAGTTCTTTACCGCTTTTGAGGGTAATGGACTGAGCTGTATATTCCTTCTGGTTTTGAACTACCTTTCCTAGTAATTAACCCTGAGTCTTGACTGAAGCAGAAGCTTGCTGGATTTCAACATATTCAAGCCTAGTATTCAAAGTCTCAAATTTGCTGTTCAAGTCGTTATAAGATGTGTCTATCTTGCAATGTACCTCTGTGAACTGTTTAGTGCACTAAGCAGCTTGTTGAGTCTTGCTCTGATGAATCTGTTGAAGCATCTCCATGATGTCTGAAGGTGTCTTCTTGTCTAATGTTGAAGCTTGAGGCACTGTCTAAAAACTCTAGTAGTACTGCTGCTTAGGTATCCAAGCCTTCTGTTGAGCAGGCTTGGGCGGATAAACCTGGTTTTCAGGGTTAGCCACATTGTTGCTGCTGTAGGATAGGTTGTTGTTCTGCTTATAGTTTTTCCACTGTCTCTGACCTCCTTGGTTCTGTAGAAAGCTAATTTCAACAACCATCTCATCCTCCCCTTCTTTGTCTTGATCCTCGTTAACAAGATTGACTTGCTTGTGATGAACCAGTAGCAACTTATCTATCTTGTCACTCAAAGTCTTCAGCTCTTTGCGACTGACCTAATCGGATTCACGCAACCCTCGCTTAGTTCGATCATAGTCCTCTCCATATTGGCCATCAGTAAGTGCCAAATTCTCAATCAACTCGCGACCATCATCCACGTGTTGGTTCAAGAAGTTCCCGTTGCTAGCTGTATCCAACGACATTTGAAGTTTAGGCTGAATACCTCTATAAACCTGGCTCAGGATGGTTTCCTCAGAGAAACCATGATGTGGGCACTGGGACTGATATGTCTTGTAATGCTCCCAGGCTTCAGCTAGAGACTCAGTGCCACTCTGAACAAAGTTTGATATAGATTTTCTCAGCTTGGAAGTCCTGGACGTTGAGAAGAACTTAGCTAGAAACACCCGTTTACAATCAGCCCAAGTGTCTATGATACCTTGAGGAAGGTGCTTCTCCCAGATATGAGCTTTATCACCGAGTGAGAATGGGAATAGACGAAGCTTCAAGGCATCTTCAGATATGCCATTGATTCGAATTAGGCCACAAATTCTCTCAAACTCGTCCAGATGGTCGAGTGGATCTTTTGCTGGTAGACCATGAAATTTGTTGTTCTGCACCATAGTAATGAGGCTGCTCTTGATTTTAAAGTTGTTGTTTGGAATTGTGGAGGTCGAATTCCATGCCTCTGAGTGTGAATACTTGGTGCGTCACCAGCTCCAATCAGTCTGGTCCTTCGAGATGGAGGTGAAACTGGTGGAGTGATGTGGGGTTGTTGCTGGTTTCAATCTGGTGAACTGTCAGGCGTAGTGTTCATCTTGGCTTGTTCTGTGTTTGGGATCTTGATCCTACCCTGTGTTCTCTTAGTTCTCTTGGTAGCAGTTGGATGTTTTCCTGAGGGTTGAACAAGTTCTAGTTTCCTTGTGATCGAGTGTGGGGCATCAATGCAAGAAAACTGGCTGGAGTGACTCAACTCGCAGGGTGACTGGCGAATTGGATATTGAGCTGACCTGAAACACACCAAAGATAGAACGAACAAGTCTGAAGCTCAAGTTAGTGACAAATAAAAAAAAAAGCTTGATCTCAGAAAGCATTTGACCCAAAATGTAGCAAGAAAAACACTTGTT
Organism: Lepidium africanum; assembly: GCA_900406405.1. NCBI lineage: Eukaryota > Viridiplantae > Streptophyta > Magnoliopsida > Brassicales > Brassicaceae > Lepidium > Lepidium africanum. The sequence goes on from OVAX01000594.1 coordinate 17,773, forward strand.
GATAATGAAGTTTTTGGGCTTATGTTATCAAATCCTCATAGTATATAAGGTGTCTAACCAAAGTGAGGTGCTGACACTTAGGGTATGGATGGCTAATCTAATTCAAGCAAAATCAAGCAATATTTGTGATTCTGGCACAATCACCTAAAGAAAGCAAAATAGAGAAACTATCATGAGAGTACTGACAAACTGAGTATCTATACTGAGCAGAAATGAAAAAAAACGGAGTATTAATCCTAAGGGTACTGAAAAACAGAGCATGCAAACAAAGAATTTAAAGCAAAAACAGAGTAAACAAGCAAATGCAATCAAAGGATAAAAAACAGATTCCTGAGGAGAGTGGAGTCAATGATCTAAGCTCAACTATGGGTTTTGGATCTCATCTAGTAACCTTTAGCAAGCCTTGGTTCAAGGATACGAATATCAAATAATCAAGTCATTCTCATGGTCAAGAAATCTCAGCCCGAGCGTGACCTAACCCAAATCTTCTAGTGATCCACGCTCAAATTGACATGAAGCAGCTATCCTACACAACCAACTAATGCTCTGAATAGCCAATCTCTTGGGTCAGAACCAATAATCCTAGATCAAACCTAAGCCTAGCATATCATCAAACACCTTACGGCAAGATAACTACGAATCAGATTTCAAGTGATCAAGTTGAAATAAGTATTAAGACCATTAAATTTAGCAAACCTTATAACAGAATTCAAGCAACAAGACCAAAACCCACAATCATGCCTAGATCCACTCCATCTCCTCACAAAGCCATAAATGAACTACTCACTAACCATAGATAGAAGTGCATATTCAAACACAAAAACAGTAGGCATAATGAAAGACAAGAAATAAAACTTAGTGAAATCAACTATCCAAAAATCGAGATTTAACTAAGAACAAGGGTTTTCATGAAAGAGGAAAGAACAATCTCAAAGCTATTGGAAAACTGTTCTCAGATCTATGCCAAAAAGAGCAAAAACTAGGTTTTAGCGTTTTTCGCTTAAAGGAGTATTTATAGGGCCCAAAACATAAAAACTCTAATCTGAGTTAGCAAAAAGTAAAGTCGGTCAAAATAATGAAGTCGGTTGATGCTACTACAGGGTGACTGGCGAGTCTGACTGACGAGTCCTCCAAAATTCGTGTTTCTGGCTTGGTTATTTTGCTCCACTCGCACAGTACTGACTGAGTTGGACATTGGGTACTTCATGATTTTGCAATTCTGGCCTTGTTTTACTACCGCACTCGCTGGATACTGACTGAGTGAGTAGATTTAGCTTATGCAATCTTTAGTTTTCAAGGTCTTCAGTTCAGGCCCTCTGTCTAAGGCTCATCCTTGCAGTCCTTATGCCAAATTTCACTCCAATATGCTCCAAAGTACTTGAGACGCTCCAAATGCAATGTGCATGCCAAATGATCCTATTTGGACTCTAGAATGCAGAATATACATTGAGAATGAATGCAAACATATGTAAACTATGCTGCTAAAATGGGGTAAAATGCATGTATATCACTTACTAACGACCAAGTGGGAGACTGTAAGGAATATTATGTGTTATTCCTTTTCCACATTATGTAGTCTTTTATTGATCCGTTTTTTTATTGGGTATTGCTATTATTTAATGGATTTGGTATTTAATTAAAATGGAAATAAGGAGTTTATTCCTAATAAATCTCTACTTTGATGGATGGTTGAGATTGAATGTTTACGGAAACCCTACAGAGGAACTAGGTCCTCTCTCCACCTATAAATATATGTCTTTAACCCATCATAAAGGTATTCTAAAAGAAACCTAAAAGCAACACACAACGTCAGGCAAGGGAAGAGAAACCTAAAAGTTCTAAACCTAAAAGTTTCTAAAACCTCTTCAGATAATGGGTAAAGGTAACCCTTAATCCCTTCTTAAGATTCTGTTATGTGGTTAATCATGTTGCGAAAAGATCTTAGGGTTCATGTAAATTATGCACTTACATGGTGATCACTTAAGGAACGCCCCCATTCTAACAGACATTCATAACCATCTTGCTATGATTGAAGATTGGTTGGTTCAGTTGATTACGAGTCCAAGGAACTTAGTGGCTACACAAATTCCGAGTCCTGTCATTGGTGGAAACGATACCAGTCTTATATAGCAGCTAACCGTCCATCATGGTGTCAACAGCTGATTGAAGCAGAGATAGATCACCTCTGACCTTACTGCGTTTCAATATCTCCATTTTCTTGGCGGTGAAGCCTTGTTTTCTCCTATCTTGCTCGATTATACCTTTTGGCGTGGAACATTTCTCTTTCTGTTTTGTAGTGTTAACTTTTTGTTCTTGGATCCTTTCCTCTATTTAATGATAAAACTTTGCGGAAAAAAAAAGACCATAAAACGCTGAGTTTGGTTTGTAATTGTAAATTTATTAACCCTTGAGTTTTGTTTCTCTCATATAGGTTCAATTTTTTAAAATCATTAAACGCTGATTTTCTTTTGTCTCATATAGGTAACTGGTGGGCATTTGGGTATTCGGTTCAGTTCCGGGTAATATTCATTCAGGTCAGGGTTTTTCGGGTATAAGACTTTTATACCCATTTAGAAACCGCATATATTTCAGTTCGAGTTCGGTTCGGTTCCGGGTTGGTTCGGGTCCATATTTTCTATATCCATTTAGGAACCAAATACTATTCGGTTCGGTTCCAGTACCAGTTCTTAATCGGGTCGGGTATAAATATGAGACAAATTTATATGATTCCACTATATATTTGAATATTTTCATACCCAAAATATAATTATTTACCCGAAAAATACCTAAATATCGTAAATATTTTTGAAAAATTGCCCTAAGTTCTCATATATATTTACATGTTTTTGGATCAATCGAGTACTTATTCGGGTATCGGTTCGGTACCGGATATTACCCAATACTCTCGGGTGTAGATAAAGAGGACCCAATAGGTATTTTCCTCATTTCCGGGTACTACTCAGTACCCATTATTTCGGGTAGGTTTCGGTTTGGTTTTTCGGTTTTGAGTATTTTACCCAGGCCTAGTATTGATCATTAAAATGACTTTAACTAAGTTTAATATTCTATTAAGCGAAGTCATAATTGACTTAATTTGCTATCGATTTGGTGAGATTGTTGAGATTTTGCAATCAAGTTTTTTTTTTTGTGGTCAAAATTGGGTCACAACTGACCGCTTCATTAGCCAATTCCTACATAATGTACGCAGTGGGACTCAATCTCTAGATGTGCAAGTGTGATTGCCTTTTAGTAGACTTACCACTAAATTAAAATCCAGATGCATTTTGTTATCAAGTTAAACTACAATATACTATGCTTTTGTTGTTGATTGTGCCATTGTTTGTTGTTTCCTGGATTGCCAACAAACTATAACAGAGAACAGACATACCACTGTTCATATTATAGGATTACATACGATCTAAAGCTAATTATGTAATTGTATATATGACTTTTAGGGTTAATTTTCTCTCTATAAATATTGTCATTACTTATATAATAATATTTATTCAGCCCTTAAATCTACATGGTATCAGATCAAGTATAGATACCTAAATTCTCAGTTGTCACTCAAAATTCAAACTCGTTCTCCATGACAAACCCAACGCTATTACCCTCTTCTTCATCGGAAGCAATCTCTATTACCAATTAACCCACACTGCTAAACATCAACATGATCAACGTGACAAAGCTAAATGCATATAACGTTCTCATGTGGTCTCGTCAAGTGTGTGCCTTACTTGATGGGTACGAACTCTCCAGCCACATCACAAGCTCTCCCTTTCTACCGTCTGCGACTCTCATTACCACCGATGGTGAATCTTTGAATCATGAGTTTTCGCTTTGGAAACATGAAGATCGACTCTTTTATAGTGCTCTATTAAGTGTTATCTCAAATTTGATTCAACTCACACTCTCTACTACCAAAACTTTTGGTGAGATTCGGCAAAATCTGACCGCCACGTATGCTAAGACGAGTCGTGACCATCTCAAAAAACTTTGACAATAGATTCGTCAATGTGATATACATGCATTTTACCCCATTTTAGTAGCACAATTTATATCCATTCGCATTCATTCTCATCATATTCTCTGCATTTTAGAGTCCTTTAGGCTTGCATTGCATTCATTTAGCATGCACATTGCATTTGGAGCATCTCAGGTACCTTTGGGCCTATTTTGAGCATTTTGGAGTGGATTTGGCACAAAGACTGCAAGGATCAGCCTAAGACAAAGCGCCTACACAGAGGACCTTGCGAACTGAAGATTTTCACAAGCCAAATCAGTCCAGACTTGTTAGTACCCTGTGAGTGCAGCAGGATAACTAGGCCAGAATTGCAAAATCATGGAGCACTCAATATCCAACTCGCCAGTCACCCTGCGAGTGCAGCCAAAATGAACCAAACCAAACAGCAAAACTGAAGCATTTGTAGCCTGAGCTCGCCTGGTAACCCTGAAGCTAAGAGTTTTGGAAGTACTAGTATCCTGAAGGCCAGAGTTCCAATTCACAGCCAGAACTCGCCTGGTAACCCTGAAGCTAAGATTTTTGGAAGCGGCGGAAGCTGATTTCTGAACTCACTAGTACTAGTCAAGCACCACCCACCGAATTCATTATTTTGCAGACTTAGACTAGGGCTTTTATTTGGGGATCTATATATACCCCTTAGAGTGAAAAGCATTGTAACCTAGTCTTGACCCCTGTTGGCAAGATCAAAAATACTTTTCTCTTAGTTTTTGCTACTTTGATGTTGAATCTCTTTTGATACAATGAAAATCTGAGTTTATTTCTTTGATTGAATCTTGTTTATTTTTCTTTCCTCTTTCTAATTTTGCACTTTGTTTCATCTTCTAGGTTTATGCAATTTTTCATAGTTTGTAAATAGATTCCATTAAGGCTCTTGAGGGAATGAGTTGGATTAGTGCAGATCTAGGGATTTTCAGGCTTTCTTAAGGGTATTCATGTTTAGATCTCTTCAGTTTAGGTGGTCTTTATGCCTATTCCAACTTAGCTACTTGGAATCTGATGTTAGGCTTTCATACACCTATTAAGTGTTTGATGATATGCTTGAATAAGCTTGGTTCTAAGATTTACATTTCTAGCCTAAGAGATTAGTTGTCTAGAATGTTTATTGGCCTGAATAGATTGTTTCTTCATGCCAATCTGAGTGTGTAATCACCAAAGAGATTTGGGTTAGGTCACACTTGGATTGAGATGTCTTGATCATGAGAATGGCTTGATTGTCTCTTATTGAATATATTGCCTAGAGATTAGCCTATTAGGTTGTTAAGCAAGCTACTGGAATCCCTAATGAAGTGTTAGTCATTGATTTCACCCCTCAAGAATAAGTAATATGCAAAACAGAGCTATAGCATGAAACAAAAACAAAGCATAAGGAAACAGAGAAATGGCAACTAAACAGAGCAATTCCTGATTGTTTGCTACAAACATGGCTGGATTGATACCTATTGTACTAAAATAGATTTGATAGCTAGGCCTAAAAAATCTTGTTATCACAATGGACCAAGGGAAATAAAACCATTGATGAATACTTTTAGGGACTAAGTATACACTTCGATCAACTTGCTTTGCTTGGTAAGCCTATGGAACATGAAGAAAAAGTGGAATCTATCTTGGAAGGTCTCCCTGAAGAGTTTAAGGTAATTATAGACCAGATTGAAGGCTATGAGGTTTCGCCTTCTCTAACGGAGCTTCATGAAAAACTAATCAATCATGATCTCAAGCCTCAGTCTCCCACGTCTTCTATTGATCAAAACCTATAAGGACCATCAAATCAACATAAGGTCAAAACAATTCATTATCGGGTCGAGAATAAGTCTGGAAGGCACGAACCAGAAGGAGGAAAAAGTCAGGTCAGAAGTCCGTATACAGAAGAACAGAAATGGAAAAAGTCAACAGACAGATGGAAAGTCAACGGACGGATCAGGTCGAGGTCAACGGATGGTCAATGGATGTATTAAGATAGTCGGGTATGTACCGAAGGTCGAGACAGGATGTGAGGCAGAATTGGATATTGCCGGACGTGTGTGGTCGAAGGGGTGTGTACCATAGGACGTGGAGCAGCGTACTGCAAGACGAGGATCCATGTACTGCGTACTACGGAAAGAGAAAGCAATCTACAGACGGGTCAACGGTCGGCGATAAAAAGTTAATGATCGTGAAGAAATGAAGATTGGCTTATAATCTGATCCAGCCTAGTTAGCCCAAGGTTTGAAGTGTTTAAAGAAGTCTGTTGAAAGGCATAATCAGACCCTTTTTACTTCATCCAACCGTTGCAAGTCAAATGGTCATATGTGACTCGCTTTCACTCGGACCAAGACAAGGAGAGGTCACTATCACGCCTTTGGATCCGAAACCTTTTGAAATGATTCCCTTTGTATTTTTGGCTAGGCTTAGCTTGTGTCTTTTGTTGTATGCTTCCTACTTAAAGGCTTATCCACTCATGTAACAATTATCTAAGTCTAATGGAAAACTCTTTACCAACAATCTCTTCCTCCATTCTCTCGGTTTCTCTTACTTATTCTTGATAATTCTAACATGTTATCAGAGCAATAAGCTCATGATTTCTGATTCTTTCTTTATTTTCTAATCATTTTATCATTCTCTAAGCTTCCGTTTCGTTTCTCATTCTCCTATTCTCTCTCTTTATTTTTAGGTGTCTCTCTTATTCTCATCCACTCTCCATGGATCCCGAAACTATGGTGATTCCTGTGGTCTTGAAGGGACCAAACTACATGTTGTGGGCTAGATCTGCAAAGATGATTTTGTGTAGCCGTGGGTTGTGGAGTCATGTCGTACATCTTCCTCCACAAGAAACCTCCAAGAACGACAAGGTCGGAAGTAGCAAGACGAGTGCTCTTGTTGAAGATGAGAAATGGTATCATGCAGAACAAATGGTCATGGCAAATCTCACTACATCTCTAGATACACATATTCATGCTTTCTATCCATTTTGTGATACGGCCAAGGATTTGTGGGATATTCTTAAAAGGGTCTTTGAAAGCACCAACAATCTTACTAGGGTGTTTGAAGTCAAGAAGGCTCTTAATTCTCTCAATCAAGAAGACAAATTCACGGTTTCTTTGGTGATTATGCGACGTTATGGGTGGAGCTAGAGCTTCTATGACCGGTGTCAATGGACATTGTGGTTATCAATGAACACCATGAAAATGATATGGTGTTTGGACTCCTTGACACTCTCAACCCGGTCTACAATGACCTTGTTAAACATGTGTTAAGGCCAGGAAAGCTCCCAACTTAGGATGCATTGTGTGCACAAATCCAAAAGGAGCAAGAATCTCTCGGCTTGGTAGGAGGCAAGAAAGAACTTCCCACAACCAATAAGGTGATGTTCAAGCGTGATGACAAGAAGAGGCCGATGTGTGAACATTGCAAGATGATCGGTCATACCAAAGATAAATGTTGGCTCCTTCACCCACATCTCAAACCCTCCAAGTTCGAAAAGGAGTCTAGGGCCAACTACTCTCAAAAAGTGGAAGATGACCAAGGGTAACCTAGCTCATCTACTAAAGGAGAAGAGGCAATCAATAAGCAAGGAGATGGAAGTAGGCATGACCTCAAATGTGAGTGAAGTGGTTAAGAAATCGGACATTGAGGCTCTCATGAAAGCCATCACCTCTCTAAAGGAATCTGGTACCACTTTCTGTACTCATAGACCTAGCAAAGACTTAGTAGTGGACTCGGGTGCTTCTCATCATATGATAAGAGACCCGAGGATGCTAGAGAATATTGAACCCGCTCTAGGCAATGTGGTAGTTGCACATGGTAAAAAGGTTCCCATAAATGGAATCTAAGGCATTTTACATGCCAAATTTCACTTCAAATTTGCTATCCATAAAAAGGAAAACTTCCGACTTGAATTGTTATGCTATCTTTGGGCCTAATGACGTTTGGTTTCAGGATATTGAGAGTGGAAGGCTCATTGGCAAAGGGGGAACTAAAGATGATCTCTATGTGCTTGAGGATTCTCCATAAAATGCGCCTATTTTATCTTTATTTAGCTATAATGTTGTTAGTTGTTTAAATATGGTTTGGCATGCTAGATTAGGTCATCCTATCATGCTCTGATGATGCCTAATGTCTCATTTGATACTATAAAATGTGAAGCTTGTATCTTAGGCAAACATTGCAAAACTGGTTTTCCTAATTCTAGTACTATTTATAAAAATTGCTTTAACTTGGTTCATTCGGATGTATGGACTTCTCCATGTGTGTCTAGGGACAATGTAAAATATTTTGTGACTTTCATAGACGAAAAATCAAAATATACTTGGATTACTCTGCTCCATCTAGAAACCGCGTGTATGATGCATTCTTATATTTCCAAAACTACATCACTAACCAATTCAATGCTAAAATCAAGGTACTAAGATCAGATAATGGTGGAGAATACACAAGTACATAATTCAAAGATCATCTAAGGTAACATGGAATCTTGCATCAAACTAGTTTTCCATACACTCCTCAACAAAATGGAGTGGTCGAACGCAAAAATAGACATCTTATGGAGGTTTCAAGATCCATGATGTTCCACATGAAGGTTCCCAAAAGATATTGGGGAGATGCGGTCTTAGCCTCATTCTATCTCATAAATCAGATCCCAACCAAAGTCTTGCAAGACAAGTCGCCGTTTAAGGTACTAAATGGTACTAAACCCTTCATTGATCATCTAAGAGTATTTGGGTGTGTTTGCTATGTGTTGATTCCAAGAGAACAAAGGAGTAAGCTAGATGCTAAAAGCACAAATGGCATATTCCTTGGATACTCAACAACCCAAAAAGGATAAAAGTGTTGTGATCCTATCAACAAATGGATGTATATATCACGGGATGTAAAGTTTCTTGAGGAGCAAGGTTACTTTGATGAAGAGAATTGGGGGAATCTAAAAGATCTATCCAATTCCTCCTTGGATTGGGTCTTAAGCCTTCGATTCTTGCTCAATCACCTCAGCAAACCAAACCAAATGGAATAAAATGAGCCGAGGGACATTCAACGTGAGGGGGAGGAAGTCAATGCTCAAATGGAAATGGGTGAAGAATAAAGTCGTAGTCCGGACCAAGAGGAGTCTCATTCCGACACAACCATGAATGAGCCAGGCCATGAAGTGGTTAATGAAGATACAACGGGGACCGAAGAAACCAACACGGGTACAAACCTTGGATCACAAGAAATCTCTTAACCGGCTTTGAGAAGAAGTACTAGACTAAGAAAGGACCCATCATATTGGGTAAACACTAGAGTGTACTACAATAATCAAGCCGTGGTTCATCATACACAAGTGGTTTGTTCTCTTGACCTTTTACCATCCGAACATATAACATTTTTTAGCAAAATTGAAATTGACTAGATTCCCAAGAGTTATAAAGAAGAGAAAGAAATGAAAGAATGATGTGTTGATCTACCTCTCGGAAAGAAGGCTATGAGCTCATGATGGATCTTCACAATTATGTACAAGAGTAATGGATAAATAGAATGCTTCAAGGCTCGTCTCATTGCACGAGGGTTTACTCAAACTTATGGTAAAGATTACACCGATATTTTTGCACCGGTTGCAAAACTCCACATGGTACGTGTAGTCCTTTCTTTATTTACTAACTTGTCTTAGAGGCTTTGACAGATGGATGTCAAGAATGCCTTTTTCCAAGGTGAGCTTGATGAGGAGTCTACATGTATCCACCTCCCGACCTTGAAGATAAAGTAGCTCCTGGGAAAGTTTTGTGGCTTAGAAAAGCAATCTACGGTCTCAAGCAATCCCCACAGGCGTGGTATCATAAACTAAGCATGACACTTCGAGACCGTAGCTTTAAAAGGTCGGAGACCGACCGCACTTTGTTCACCCTCCAAAGCTCCAAAGGCATTGTGGTGGTACTCATCTATGTGATCGACTTAGTCATCTCCAGAAATGACAAGGACGGTGTCTCCTCTACCAAATCTTACCTTAAATTCGTCTTTGATATTAAAGATCCTTGTGAGCTCAAGTACTTCCTAGGAATAGAAGTGTGCCGTTCCCCGGAAGGACTCTTTCTATCTCAACGGAAGTACACACTTGATCTTTTGAATGAGAAAAGACACATTGGAGCTAAGGCAGCCAAGACACCTCTCAAAGATGGTTACTAGGTCAATCAAAAGGGGAAGAAGGATGATGAACCATTTGAAGACAAATCCACATACAGACGGCTAGTTAGTAAACTAATCTACTTGACTATAACTAGACGGGACCTTTTTTTTGCAGTGAACCAAGTGAGTCAACACATGCAAAAACCAACGGTCTATAATTGGAGCATGGTGGAAAGGATCCTCCAATATCTAAAGGGAAGCTCGGGCCAAGGAATTTGGATGGGCAAGAATAAAAACACAGAGATAGTAGGCTATTGTGATGCGGATTGGGCCGGAGACCACATTGAAAAGAGATCTACAACCGGATATTGCACAATTGTGGGAGGAAACTTGGTGACATGGAAGACCAAGAAACAAAAGATTGTGTCTTGCTCAACTGCCAAGGCGGAATATAGAGCAATATGGAAGCTCACAAATGTATTGATATGGTTGAAATCTCTCCTCAAAGATCTTGGCATTGAGTCAACAACTCTAATCACAATGATTTGTGATAACCAAGCCGCCATTCACATCGCATCCAACCCGATGTTTCTTGAAAGGACCAAACATATTGAGGTGGATTGTCAAAAGGTGAGGGAAAAGATAAAAGAAGGTGTCACCTTGCCATGTTATACAAGGAACAAGACCAATTCGCGGACATATTCACCAAAGCCGTGAGTCTCAAGTATGTGATAGAATCTATCCCAAACTTGGGCTCATGGAGCTTCTACACCCTTGATCAAAGGTCCCCTCACTCATGGATAACATACTTTTTTTCCTTTAGTTGAGTTTTGTCCCAAGTGGTTTTCTCTCTAAGGTTTTTAATGAGGTGCGATCCGTGGGTGTTCTATGTTCAACCTACACTTTGTGTATGGTTAAACTTGAGGGAGAGTATTGATCAAGACCTATGAGGGCTATGAAATCAACATAAGGTTAAAACAATTCATTATCGGGTCGAGAATAAGTCCGGAATATACGAACCGGAAAGAGGAAAAAGTCGGGTCATAAATCTGTGTACCGAAGGACGAAAACAGACAAGGTCAACGGACGGATGGAAAGTCCACGAATGGATCTGGTTGAGGTCAACGAATGGTCAACAGACGTATCAGAATAGTCGGGTATGTACCAAAGGTCGAGACAGGATGTGCTGCTGAATTGTATACCACCAGACATGTGTGGTTGAAGGGACGCATACCATAAAACGTGGAGCAGCGTACCGCAGGACAAGGATCCGTGTACCGAAAGATGATAGGCGTATGTACTGCAGTACGAGAAACTGCATACCGCAGGTTGAAAGAAGGCAATCTACGGACGAGTCAACAGTAGGAGATAATGATCGTGAAGAAATAAAGATTGGCATAGAATCTGATCTGATCCACTTAGCCCAAGGTTTAGAATGTTTAAAGAAGTCTTGTAGAAGGCAGAATCCTACCGTTGCTACCTCTTCCAACTGTTACAAGGAGAATTCACTATCACGACTATGAATCTGAAACCTTTTGAAATGCTTCCCTTTGTATTTTCGGCTAGGTTTAGCTTGGGTCTTTTGTTGTATGTTGACTATTTAAGGCTTATCCACTCATGTAATAATTATATAAGTTTAATGGAAAACTCTTTACCAACAATATCTTCCTCCATTCTATCGGTTTCTCTTACTTGTTCTTGATAATTCTAACACCTTACATCCCTTCCGGTCACAGCTAATGTTGCCTCCAACCATGGTCAAGCTCCTGATCCGTCTCGTTCTAACCAACAATGATAGAACCACTCTTCTTGTGGTAACCAAAATAGGTCACAACAACAATCGTACTCTGCTCCACCCACAACCAAAACTGACAACAACAATATTACTCAGCACCTAATAATGATCAGCAACAACTTTGTGGGTACCAAAGAATGTTTCAGATTTGTGGTGTCTTTGGTCACAGTACACAGAGGTGTAACCAGCTGTAGTCCTTTAGCGGACAAAATGTTTCTTAACCGATGACACCATGGCAACCAAGAGAAAACATGGCTATGGAGCAGCCTTATGATCTGGGTTGTTTATAGTGGAGCCACTCATCACCTCACAACCGATCTCACCAATTTTTCTCTAAATCAACCGTACAACAAAGGTGAAGAGGTCATGATTGCAAATGATTCTACTATGCAATCACTCACACTGGTTCTACATCTCTTCTGACCCCTGCTCACTCTATTAACCTTACAGATTCTTTTTTATGTGCCATATCTACATAAAAAATTCATTTCGGTTCATAGATTGTGTAATAATCAAGTGTTTGTTGAATTCTTTCCTGCTTCGTTTCACGTGAAGGATTTGAAAGGCCATTGCTCCAAGGAAAGGCTAAACACGGACTGTATGAATGGCCAATTCCTCCATCTCGCATCACCACAAACTTTGCTTCACCATCGCCTTCCACCACCATCCAAAATTGGCATTCTCGTCTTGGCCATCCTTCTTATAACATTTTGCATTCTCTTTGTTATAAACTTTCGTTACGTGTTTCCAATTCTTTGTATATACCTTTTCATTGTTCTGTATGTTTTATCAATAGAATTCACAAGTTATCTTTTTCACAAAAATCTTTATCTACCACCAAACCGCTTCAAATCATTTACTCTAATGTATGGACCTCACATGTACTATATGTTGATTCTTTCAAAAACTACATCACCTTTTTTGATCATCACACACATTACACTTGGTTCTACCCGCTCAAGAAAAAGTCATAAATGTATAATGTATAATATGTTCATTTCATTCAAAGCTTTGGTTGAAACTCAACACAAAAATCGGAACTCTCTTTTCCAATAATGGAGGTGAATATATTGCTCTTCACCATTTTCTTGCTGTCCATGGTATCTCACATCTTACATTTACACCTCATACACCCGAACACATTTGGATGTCGGCACGCAAATATCATCATATAGTCAAAACCGGCCTCGCTCTCCTCGCCTAAGCCTCAATTGTACTGGAGTATTAGACCTATGCTGTCTCCACTATTGTGTACTTAATCAATCGTCTCCTGACAGCTATTCTTGAAGGTTCATCTCCATACATGGCTCTTTTTCAACGTCCACCGAACTACTTGAAGCTACAAATCTTTAGTTTCTTGTGTTTTTCCTGGTTAAGGTCATACACGAAGCATAAATTGGAGTCTTATTGGTTGTCTGTGTGTTTCTTGGGTACTCTCCAACTCAAAGTGCATACGTATGTCTTGAACCTATCTCCAGTCACATGTATATCTCACGACATGTTAAGTTTGTGGAGACAAAGTTCCATTCACGAAACCACCTTCAAAATCGTTACCAACACCCGAAACTGAGCCAAACACATTTTCTTTACCTTTCACAAAAATCTCTATCTGGTCATCTCATCAGTTCGTTGTTTAACCCCATGCTCATCTCCTTTGCCTCTCATGTCGTCATCCTTACCAACAGACCATACCTCCACATCAACAACAATAACACCAACTAAACAACAAGCAACTTTATTACCTAATGATAATCTGCCTTTGAAGTTTTAAGGTCAAACTGTGAAGTTGTGGCTAACTCTAATGTAGAGTCATCATTGGTTCCATTGCCACATGATTGGATCAAGAATATAGTACTGACTATGCCAACCAATAAGCTGAAGTACAATCCTAACGGCAGAATCTCACACCACAAGGCACGTTTAGTGGAACATGGTTTTGATCAAGAATATAGTATTGACTATGCCGAAACATTTAGCCCCATTGTGAAGTCAACGATGATCCGTCTTGTATTGGAAATTGCAGTTGCAAAGAAGTGCTCTATTTGACAAGTTGATTTCAACAATGCTTTTCTTTAGGGTACCTTAATTGGGTGCATGCGGCATGTGTCGAATCCTCAAAGAAGCAGAGTGGCAGCAGTAGTTTCTCAAGAAAGAAGAAAAAGATTCGTCTTTATTGATTTTGAAAACTGAATACAAATGTCGTAGGTTGAACCTTAAATGGTACGACAGCTTGGGGACTTCTAAGGCAAATTCTTAATACAGACTCCAGAATAGGAAAGTAGGTGGCGCAGCACATTTAACAAAACGCAAAGAAAAAGAATAAAACGACAAAACTTAAATGGGTCCAAATAAGGCAAGTACGTTTACCACAAAGGTTCCGCAACTAGTACAAGTTATTCGGATTGGACAAACCTAGACACTATGCTTAAAATAAGGTTGGGTGGAGATGGTGGTACCTGCAAAGACGGAAATAATAAAGCACAAACGTACTTGGGTCAGAAGAGTTCTTCCTGCAGTAAGGTCCGTGGTCGAGGGTGAGCTTCTTGCGGTATAGTCTGTGGTCGAGACAAAGCTTCCCGTGGTATATGCTGTAGGTGAAGCCGGATTGCTTACAGTAGGATCGGATTCAACCCCTTCAAGCCTCCCGCAGTTGAATTATGATAAGTCCATCTCGACTATAGGCTCGATCAAATTAGGCAACATCCTAATAAGGTCTATAAACTTGTCACGAAGCGCTTTAGGTTTCCTGCATGTGTCTGGTACTTCGCGTATGACCAGGATTCATTGGATGGCTTGTCCGATTAGTAAGTTATGGTCGATTTCCTCATCATTTCCCCCCTTTTGAGAACGATCCGGCGACGGATCAGTACAACATGCATTGAAGGGTGTAAGGTCCGAAACATTAAATACATGATGTACCTTCATATGACCAGGTAGGACGAGGCGGTAAGCGTTGTCGTTAATGCGCTCGAGAACTTGGAAAGGTCTGCAGCCTCTTGGTGCAAGCTTCTTGTTCCTCTCATTAGGAAATATCTCCGTTCGTAGATGCATCTAAACCCAATCTCTAGGTTGAAAGATAACCGCCTTTCATCCATGATCAGCTCTCGCCTTATACTTGGCTGTCTGTGCCTCAATATTTCCCGCACATCTTCATGCATCTTACGAATTTGCTCTGCTTTTCCGTCTCTGTCTTGGTTCACCAATTCCAGTGGCGGTAAAGGCATAAGATCGAGTGGAGACAACAACTGAAAACCATACACAATTTTAAAAGAAAAACGGTTAGTAGCACTATGAACAACGTGGTTATAAAAAAATTCGATATATGGTAAGGCCTCGGCCTAGCTCGCCGTGTTGGTGCCAATGGCTGCACGAAGAGGTTAAAGTCTCCGAATACTCCTTGGCCACATGCTTCAAATATCTCCTTGAAATCTTCATCATTAGCATATTGAGTGTTAATTGATTCAAAACCCAATACCTTAGCCTCCATGTTGGAAATGAGGGTGTGTCTCCATGAAAACACATTAGCTACCACGTTTTTCTTGCCTTTCTTGTACTTGATCACGTATGAAAAGGTCTCGATAAACTCTAGCCAACAAGCGTGTCTCTTTTTGAGGTTGGTTTGTCCACGGAGGTGTTTTGATGTTTCATGGTCCTTGTGTATCACAAACTCCTTAGCCAATAGATAGTACTGCCAAGTCTCCAACAATCTCACCAAGGTGTATAGCTCCTTGTCGTAGGTCAGTGAGAGTTTGATAGAGATTATGCGGAAGTAATGAATAGAAATGAAAGATTTAGTGTGAGAACCAAGAGAAAGTTTTAGAGAATAATTGTTTTCATTCGATTAAATTCAGTTTACAAGAGGTAATGCCTTTAAATAGATACAAAAAAATGTGTGTAATACTCTAAACCTAGCTGCCCAAAGGTGTGGTATCTTTGCTCTAAGATCCAAGGTTGAGAGTGACTTGTGATGTCCGAGATCCGAGGAATGAGAGTGGCTTGTACGGATCTCGGTCTTGACGAAAAGAGATCACATGCTTCACTTAAGCTCCAACGGTCAAATGCTAATGGTCACATGCCTTCTGGAAGCCAATATTCTTTTCCTTGATGGGTTTATGGGCCACACCATGTTGAGAAAGATAATCCGGTCCATGTTGATAATTAATGGACCATAGTCTTTATTTAAACTAATAGTCCAGATAGTTGAGTGTGGCTCTGTTCAGCTTGTAGTTAAAGAATGCCATGAGTCTTGCTCCTTGTGTCAACACAGTTCCAATTCCTACTCCTAATGCATCACACTTAACCTCACATGTTAGATCAAAGTTGGGAAAAGTTAATACTAGAGCTTGTGTCAAGCGATCTTTAAGCTCTTGAAAGGTGGCTTCTTGACTCGAGCCCCAACTGAACGGCATGTCCTTCTTGATAATGAGGGTCAATGGCGCAGCACCATTAACAACACGCAAAGCAAAAGGATAAAATGAAAAAACTTAAATAGGTCCAAATAAGGCAAGTACGTTTGTCACAAAGGTTCTGTAACTAGTACAAGTTATTCGGACCGGACAAACCTAGACACTAGACTTAAATTAAGGTTGGGTGGAGCTGGCGGTACCTATAAAGATGGAAATAATAAAGCAAAAATGTACCTGGGTCGGAAGAGTGATTCCTGCAGTAAGGTCTGTGGTCGAGGGTGAGCT
Organism: Lepidium africanum; assembly: GCA_900406405.1. Taxonomy (NCBI): domain Eukaryota; kingdom Viridiplantae; phylum Streptophyta; class Magnoliopsida; order Brassicales; family Brassicaceae; genus Lepidium; species Lepidium africanum. Next base: position 34,352 of record OVAX01000594.1, read on the forward strand.
TCCGGTTGTACAGTCTGTGATCGAGACAAAGCTTCCCACGGTATGTGATGTTGATGAAGCCGGCTTGCTTACAGTACAATCAGAGTCAACCGCTTCAAGCTTCCTGCGGTCGAATTTTGATAAGTCCGTCTTGGCTATAGGCTCGATCAAATTAAGCAGGTGCCGATGGGATCGATAAACTTGTCACGAAGTGCTTTAAGTTACCCGCGGGTGTCTGGTACATCACGTATGAATGGGATTTGTTGGATGGCTTGTCCAATTAGCAAGTTATGGTTGATGCCCTCATCAAGTTACGTATGGACTTATTTGATAAGAAAAATAGGTAACAAATTTGTACGTTATATAATTGTCAAAACTGTAAAAGAAATGTGAAATTAATAACTTCTGTATGGTGAAGGTAACTTAAAGGTGAAGAGAAGATCAGTTGAATAACGAGTAATAACATAAGAGATAAAACGAGATAAGCAAGTGAAGAGTGCCGAAGGTACATAAGAAAAGGAATGCGGAAGGTACATAAGAGTATTATTCATAACAAAAAGAGTTGGTGGTACGCAAAAGTAAGACAACAAAGAATCAAGTTTTATGTTGGACGAGAGCTAAAAAAATGAGTAGGTAGTATGGACAAGAGACAAAGGTCATGCTTTACATTGGACGAGAGATGACACAATTTTGTGGCAGTGGTACCCAAGGTATGCGGGGTCAATTTCTATGCACGCCTCTAAACCACCTGAGGTGTGAGCTTGCATAAGTAGTAGAACCATGAGATTCAATCTGTGGGAGAAAAGGGAGTAGTTTGACCTTGAAAGAGAGATAGTAAAGATGGCAAATATAAACAGAGGATGCGAGGGGTAGGAAAATAAAACGGAGAAATAGGGAGAAGAGAAGATAACTAACCATATACATCAATTATGAGGTGCCAGCTTGCTTAATAAGATATGCAAGCATGATGGCAAGATGGGCTGTGCTTTTCTCTATACCAAGTTGATTGCGCAGCTTGACGTTGTAGTCGAAGACATAAATGACGCGGGTGGGGATGTGGATGCATAAGTTAACCCAATGTTTTTTGTCGAGGTTGAAGGGGACATAAAACACATTAGCAACATCAAACAACTCAGCCCTTCCAGGGACACCACGACCTTCCAAAGTGTTAATAAGGGTGGTTCCAAAATCAAAGTGTAGCGGGTCCAGACATTGTTTCCATGCTGAGTACTTTAAGGAGAATGCGGAAATGAACTTTGTATCAAGAACGTCAGCACGAAACCCGTCCACTGCAACAAACATTCCCCGCATGTCATCCCTCACATGGAGAACAAGAGCTTCCATAACACGAGGAGGGATAGGGGTCTTGCGTTCACATATCTTGAAAGTTTATGTGGTTGACAAGCTGACTTCGGGGCCGACATCAATACTCCTAAAAAAAGACAGCGATTAGATAAGTGAAATATTAAGGGGGGAGAGAAAATACAAAACGAAGCATGCCGAAGTGATCTTAGTTTCCCAATAGAGATGTTGAATTCAATATTCTCCCTCTCAATATCAGCTAGTGATGGGTGGCCAATGAGGACTTTTGTACGCTTTGCATGCTGTAGGGTCCCCCAAGAAGCAAGGAGATAGTACACTCTCTCTTACTCTTTCTGACCTCTCCTTGCTCAATGAGAGTGGGAGGTTGATGAACCATAGGAACGACCTGCCATTCCTGAGTTAGGTTGAAACAGAAACTAGCAATTTCAATATCTTGCTTAAAGAAGAAGAGCATAGACAATGAAGATTAGATAAATGATCAAGGAGGGATGGAGAAATGTCACAACACCTCAAGAGTTGGTGTGGTAGCAGGATTTGTGGAATGAGTGGCCTGGGATGGTGACAGAGCTACAGCAGGCATGTTGAGAATAGGGATATTGGTTTGACAGGCTTTAGCCTGGAGAACATAAATAATATAAGGTATAAGGGAAAGATTACGGACATGATAAATGAAAACTTAGCGGTTATGGAAGAACATAAAATGGATCTAATTTTGATGAAAAGACGTGGGAAGATGACAAAGCTACAGAAGGCATGTTGGGATCAAGGAGATTGGTGGGAGAGGCAATAGCCTGAAGAACAAAAACAATATGAGGCGGTAAGGGCAAGTAAACAGAGCTGATAAAGGAAATCGTAGCGGTTACACGAGTGAAAGAGCTGCGGCAGGCATGTTGGGATCTGGGAGATTGGTTGGAGAGGCGATAGCCTGAAGAACATAAATAATACAAGGCGGCGAGGGCAAGTCAACGAACCTGCTAACTGAAAACGTAGCGGGTAGTTAAGAAGTAGCGGTTAAGAGAACACACGACCATAAATGGAGGTAAGAAATTTGAAAAAATATGGGCTGCTAACAGAGCTATAGCAAGCATGTTGGGATATGAGAGAGTGATTGGAGAGGCGATAGCCTGGAGAACAAAAAAAATAGAAGGGTTAAAAAAAAGAAACCAGTAACTAGGGATTGCAATATCCTACTTAAAGAAGAAGATCATAGACAATGAAGATCAGAGAAATGATAAAGGTGGGATGGAGAAAGGTCACAACACCTCATGAGTTGGTGTGGTAGCAGGATTGGTGGAATCAGTGGCTTGGGCTAGTGATAGAAGTGCAACATGCATGTTGGGAACGAGGATATTGGTTGGAGTGGCGATAGCCTGAAGAAGATAAATAATACAAGGGGATAGAGAAAGATAACATATCTGATAAATGAAAACTTAGTGGCTACGAGAATGGGAAAACATAAATGGATGTAATTATCGTGAAAATACATGGGCTGTTGACAGAGTTGCAACAGGCATGTTGGAATCGGGGAGATTGGTTAGAGAGACGATAGCTTGAAGAACAAAAACAATACGAGGGTTATAAAATAGAAACCAGGTAAATGGGAAATGTGTGTAAGTGTACATAAATGTAGAATGAAACAGAGGATTGCATATGAAAAACAAATTACTAATAGAATTGAGTGCAAGGGTTTAAATGGTATCCTCGTTGGGGACAGTGGCAGGATTATTGGAGATGGGAGCCGCATTACGATGGAATTGGGGGAATCATAAGTGTTGGATTGGGCTACCTTTGAGACTGAGTGTGAAGGGACATTGAGGAGTTGTTTTTGTGCACAGTCCTGAATAGCTACAACATCCTTGGCGGACTCTGAAATATATGAGGTGTTGGGCAAAACCTGTTGAGAATTTAAGTTAGTAATGGGTAAAAATAAATTAGTAGTTTTAAATATATATAGCATATGGATAATTGTTTAGACGGTAAGAAGTTCAAGGCAGACTAATGTGCTTGTTCAAGGTTTTGTTGTTGTGTATCGTCTTCAGAAGAACAGTGTCTTCCGCCGCATCAGACACCTCTGCATCGCCGGGCACAGCCTGGAGATTATTGAAGTTAGGCAGATTATTAAGGTATGTAGAAGTATATGTTAAAAAAATATATAACTGTTAAGAAAAATGTTTACCTTGGAGGATGACTGACGTCCATCTTGTGGGCTCTGTTGTTTTGATAACTCCTTGGAAGATGAAGACTACTCAGAAGACAAAGTCTCCTCAGAAGCGTCTTTTTCTTTGTCGGCAGCAGACATCTCCGCGTTGTCGGCCAGATTCTGTTTAGGTAAACAGTTAGCATATAAGAAAGGAAAGCCAAAATGTAGTGACAATAAACTAAAAGGCGGTCATGCTCACTGAATATGGATTGTTAAGGGTCTTATTACCATGTGAGGGTTCCAGGACAGATTCCTCAGAACAAGGATTTCCACGACCAGCGCAGTTATCCACAGGTTAAACAGTAGGTGACAAAGGTGGGGGTTGGCTCCCTCTTTCATGATGAAAGCCAATGAACCATGCGGTTAGAAGATCAAAGAGACGGTCGTTCATTGCCCCAAGGCACAAGTCAAGTTCAATGCCCAAGTTGGGGTTAGATGGGCTAGCAGAATAAGATGCATACTCTTTTCATGTTGATTGACGTGTTTTCCTAATAGAGGGTTGGTGGATATTAATAGGGTCAGGTGGGGAGTCAGCGGGAGCCTTACCCTTAACTGGGAGCTTGGCTTTCTTGGGTTGGGGCAGTGATGAGGGGACAACACCACCTGTGAACATGGAAGGCTTAAATTTGTAACCAGATTGGATCAACAGCACCATGTTGTCCACACAGTGATCTTCAGGTCAAGATAGATCCTCAACTATTGGATCAATTACAAGATTTGGACAAATTATGGACTCCACTTTGACCTATATAAAAGTGGGTGAAAATTATCTTTAGTATGTTGGGATGAATAAATCAGTACAAAAAGGTAACAAGCAATGTAGCATGCTCATTGCCAGGAAACAGTTAATTTAATTAGTAATTGATAGGAGACATTTAAGTTACCTTGCAAGCATCGCCTATCATCCTACAATTAAAAAGGCTAAAAGGAGCCTATTTATCATTGTCAGTTGGATTAGTTCTTAAAGCTCGTGTTGGTTTAATGAGGCCTGGGACAGCTGCAATAGCAATCAGTTGGATGGCATAGAAAAATCCACGAAGTGCAACAGTGGATGTAGCAAGAGTTTCCACGTCTTTGACCTTGATGAATGACATCAACATTTCAAATGAGACCCTTCCCCAAGGGTAAGACAGAAAGGCTGGGAAATCGTCAACCATTTCAGTGTGATCTATGTCAATTTTGGGCACTTGGGATATAGGGACAATAAAGCAGTCAACAACTGCTAGCGCTGAATTGTGACATCGTGCTCACATCCAAGGAGTTCTCTGATGCTAAGTGTTTATGGTGTGCTATACAATCAATTAAAATTTATAATCAACAAACGCTTAAATAAACTTGTCATTGTTAAGCATTTGGGGTTCGAACCCAAGAGAATCTAGAATCAACACAATAGGATTAAGAGAATTAAGACTTAAGTTATAGCAATAGGTGATAACAAGTTTTTTGCCTTTGTTATCAAATTCTATTGCAGTACAATAGGTATCGAACCAAAGAGTGTTTCTATCACTAAGGGTATGGGGCGCTATTTATATTCAAGCAAAATCAAAACAAGGTGATTCTGTCACAATCAACTAACATGATGAAAAACAGAGTATGAAGACTGGGCAATAAACTAAAAACAGAGTGCTGCGAACAGAGAAACTTAACTCAAAACAGAGTAATAGACTGCAAGCAATGAATGATAAAAACAAGTTCATGAGGAGAGTAGAGTCAGCGATCTCGGCCTAACCATGGGTTTTAGATCTTATCTAGCAACCTATTAAGCAAGTCATAGGCTAAGGATTCAAAAATCAGACAATCGAGCCATTCTCATGGTCAAGACATCTCAGTCTGAGCGTGACCTAACCCAAATTTCTTGGTGATTACACCCTCAGACTGGCATAAAGAAGCAACCATAAACAGCCAATTAACCCTCTGAATAACCAATCTCTTGGGTCAAAAAAAGCCAATCCTAGATCAAACTAAGCCTAGCATATCATCAAACACCTTTCAAACATAACAGTTGCGAATCATCTTCCAAGTGATCAGGTTGAAACAAGCATTAAGATCATTCAATCTAGCAAGACCTATGACAGAATTCAAGCAAACAAGAGAGAAACCCCATGGCTGGACCTAGATCTACTCCATCTCCTCCCAAAACCTTAAGCAAACTACTCACTAAGCATGGTGAGAAGCACAAACTCAAGCATAAAAACGAAAGGCATAATGAAAGACTAAAACGAAGCTAAAAACGAGATTAAACTAACTAAACTTGAATTTCAATAAAGATGCAAGGTTTTCATCAAAGAGGCAAAAAACAATGACAAAGGAAAATAAGAAACAGCTTCGGGACTAGCCAAAAAGAGTAAAAACTAGGTTTTTGTGTTTTTTGCTTAAACGGGTATTTATAGATATCCAAACATAAAAGCCCTAATCCGAGTCAACATCAGATAAGGTCGGTTAAAATAATGAAGTTGGTTGATGTTGTTTCAAGGCTACCGGCGAGTTGACTGGCGAATTTAAGCTTTCAGCTTCAGTCACTTCTCAAAAATCTCAGCTCGTTGGTCACAGGCGAGTTCAGGCTGTGAATGCTTCAGTTTTTCTGTTTGGCTTGATTCACCTTGGCTGCACTCACTGGTACTGACGAGTGCTTCATGATTTTGTAATTTTGGCCTTGTTTTCCAGCTGCAGTCGCCGGTCCCAATCAAGTCTGACTGACGAGTTGGACTGATTTGGCTTTTGAAATCTTCAGTTTGCAAGGTATTCTGTTTAGACGCTTTGTCTTAGACTAATCCTTGCAGTCTTTGTGCCAAATCCACTCTAGGATGCTCCAACAAGCTCAAAAGTAACTAAGATGCTCCAAATGCAACGTGTATGCACAATGAATGCAATGCAAGCCTAAAAAGACTCTAAAATGTTGAATATGCACTGAGAATAAATGCAAACATATGTGAATTGTGCATCTAAAATGGGGTAAAATGCATTTATATCAATAGATGAGGTGATTTGAAAACTAAAAGACTACTAACAATAAAACAAGGCAAAGCAAACCAAATCAAGCACAAGAACAAACACAAACGAAAATGGCTAACACAATAAAGAAAGCACAAACTAAAAATAGGCTGATGGCAAGACAATGATCAATGAGAATGACAATCAAATCAAGATCCATAAGGTCTAGATAAGAACCATCTTATGGCATGAGTCACATATCAACTAGATTAACCCACTCTCATGGCATTAACCTCTATACTAATCAATTGATATTGGTAAACTCTCATTTTTAAACCAATTGATCAATAACCATTAACAAACAAGCTCACTAAGACCACTAGTCCCCAAAGCATCATCTCTCGAAGGCTATGGATGAAAAGCCCACAAAATAGTCTTTCAGGAATTTCATCAAACACCCCTTGGGCGATGATCTTCCTAGCATCTAGATTCAACTGGCCAGCTCAAATCTAGCATTAGGCACACCCCAAGTGAAGGAATCACAAGATTTATCAACCTAAGCACAAGATTCAACCATCCAAATCAAAGATCTACCTAATCCATCAACATAACAATAACTACTCAACCATTCCAAAAGAAAAGCAAACTAAGCAAAATAAAATGAAACCAAGCATAAACATAATTAAATAAGAACATGATAAAGGAAATCAAAAATTAAATATGGGTGAAGATAATCCTAAGATCATCTTCCCTTTTGAGTCTCTAAAATCCTCTCTTTCTCTCAAAAACACACTAAAAACTAAGAGAAAATCTAAGCTAAATCAAAAATTAGAATGAGATGAAAGTTAAGATGTTTGTTGCTCACAAAACAAAGGTATATATAGCCTAAAAACTAGGGGAACAAGCCCAAACGACCCAAAAAGAAATGGATCCGGGTTGACCCGGGACAAACCGGGTAAAACCATTATAAATGTTCCAAGTGTCCATGTTTTAGGTAGGAGGTCGAACAGGTGCTTGATCAGTTGGTCGAGATGGTTGTACCCAAGAGCTTTAATGTAGTCTTCGCGGCAGAATGACATATGTTGAGTAAATTCATCATATCTTTATAACCGTTTGTCCAAATGCCTTTAAACCACCACCAAATGAAAGATGACTCTTGTGGCTATCTTGTGATTAAATTTCAGCTAATTTCGTTCACGGGAAGTTCTTCATCGATCACCATCATTAAGCACATCAGACAGAGCCTTTGGTAGTTGTTCAAGTGGACCAACCCAGAGCATAGGCTGCGGGTAGTACCTCGGGTAGCTGTCCAACATATATAAACCCAGAGTGTAAGCTGCATGTAGGACCTCAGGTAGCTGTCCGACGTGTATCAACCCAGAGCATAGGCTGCGGGTAAGACCTCGGGTAGCTGTCCAACGTTTGAACCAAAGCTTCCATTCTTCATTCTTCTTGGTCCTTTCCAATCCCAAACCATAAGTGATTCATCCCATGAGCTCCCTTCTTCCATGTTAAGCTCCCAAATCACCTAAAATGACTCAAAACAAGAAAATATGCGACTCGATCTATCTAAAACTCTAAAATGCAAAATGTGTGAAAACCTAGACTAAATTGGATGAATGTGGTTCCTAAATGATGCAAAAATGGATCAAAATATGCATGAATAAGTAGCTAAAAATGATCCATATCAACTCCCCCAGACTTGCCTTTTGCTTGTCCTCAAGCAAACAAACAACAAAACCGAAGAAGAGGTCGAGAGTGGGAACTCAAAGCCAAAGCAAGCATGATTGAATGTTAACCTCAATTTTCAAGTTAGTAGTTCTAGGATGCAAAGCTAGCAAGTCTACTTAAACACTTTAGCCATACTCATTACAATTCAATCCAAATTCAACCTCAAGCTACACAATGCATTCAAATCCACCAATCCTTTTGACATTCATTAAGATTGTAACCATGATTCATACTATGCACATTTAATGAACTCATTTGGCTAAGAGAAAGATTAAGAGATAAAAGTGATCTCTCATCATATAGGGGTTAACATGTTCAATGCAAGGATCTCTATATGAATGAAATGAGCTTTAGTAGAATGCTAAAGGTTCAAGCCAATATATACATGCTAAGATAGAATCCCATCTACCCAAGTACCCACAATTGAAACTTAACCTACTAATTTCTACACCTAGTAGAATGCTACATCTAGTCCCCAATGATCCTAATTTCTACCCTTTCTCTCAAGGCATTTCTCACTTTCAATTCCTTTCTTTCTTTTGGATTAAATCACAACTCCATTGCTTTATTCACATTCTAAGGAGAGGGGTTTCAAAACATATGACATCTAGCGCATTTGGCTTTTCCTTTACATTATGGTTAACCTTCCTTTTGTTTCATTTCTTTCCTTTTATTCCCAACAACCACTTAACCATTTCTTTCCTCCAAAACCCTTTACTAGACCATTTTCACTTTACTTCACATACCTTTTCTCTCCTAAAGCTTCCCTTTGAACATTTCTTTCCCCTATTTCCCATTTCCAAACATTTCCCAATCATTCCTTTTAAGCTCAATACACATATAAACTCTCACGCCCAAGATCAATTTTCCACCTAGCTCTATCCGATTCAAAAAGCGTGAATCCAGAACTACATGAGATACTAACTTTGTCGGCCCAAACCTAACACTTTCTACCAAACTCATTCCGAAATAAGGCCTTACACACACATCAAACAATGATGGCTTGAAAGAAGGCTATGCTAAGGGTGTGGAAACCAATCCATTAAATGAACCGGTATGTAATAAAGTAATTGATAACCAAATGACTCAACTAGTAAATAAGAATGTCAGAATTGTGCAAGGCAAAACACACGGTAGCATACAAATAATTATGAACCCGGTAACAATGTCTGTATACACTAACCAAAAAAGCATGTGAAGGGTAAAACAAAATCTAGCGGGTAAGTGATAATGTAACTGATAAAAAACAAAGAAACGAGTAACTAATAAAGTAGTTAACAACTGAGGGAGTAGCAGGCATGACATGGGACACAACAAGTATACACATAATGTCAAATGGTGCATGAAAAAAGACAGGGTAACATACAAATAATTGACAACGTAATGACACAAAGAATGCAAATTGTGCATGGCAACAAGTAAACAAATAATGTCAAAATTGTGCATGGAAAAATACACGGTAGAATACAAATAAAAATGTATGTATAATCTAACCGAAAAAGCTATGAACAGTACGTGTGGGAAGTGTAAAACATAATTTAGCTGGTCAGTTCCAATGTAACTGATAAAAAACAAAGAGACGGGTAACAAATAAAGTAGTTGACAACTAAGAAAGTAGCAGACACAACATGGGACACAACTAGTATACAAAGAATGTCAATTGGTGCATGACAAAATACACGGTAACATACAAATAATTATGTACTCGGTAACAATGCTAATGTACCGGTCAACCTATGAAGTGTTTGAAAGGTGGAACATAATTTAGCGGGTAAGTGGTAGTGTAGCTGAAAAAAAAACAACAAAAAGGGTAACTAAGAATGTTATTGACAAGTAAGAGTGAAGCATATACGACATAGCACACAACTAGTTACAGAAAAAGAATTGTCCACAAGTTAAGTAGTATACAAAGCATTCAATCATAAACCAAGAAATTATGTAAACGAAACAGCACCAGTTGATGCTTTAAACAACCAAATAACAGATAGGTAATTGTTACTGTGAAAAAGCTACGATTAGTGCATGAGTGAAGTGTAAAACAGAATGTAGCGGGTAAGTGACAGTGTAGATGATAAAAAACAAAGAAACAGGTAATAATGAAGTAGTTGACAACTAAGGAAGTAGCAAGCACGACATGGGACACAACTAGTAGACAGAGAATGTCAAATGGTGCATGAAAAAAGACACGGTAACATACAATTAATTATGTACTCTGTAACAATGTTTGTATAAGCTAACCGGACAACCTATGAAAAGAATGTGTTTGAAAGGTGGAATAGAATTTAGCGGGTAAGTGGTAGTGTAGCTGAAAAAAAAAAACAAAACGGGTATGTACGTTATTGACAACTAAGGGTGAAGCGGATACGACATAGCACACAACTAGTTACAAAAAAAAGAATTGTCCATAGATCAAGTAGTATACAAAGCATTCGATCATAAGGCAGGAAATTATATAAATGAAACAACCAATTAACATATAGGTAATTGTTACTTTTTGCATAGTGAAGAAAATTAATGAATAGGTTTACCAAGTAGTGCAAGAGCAGGTTAGACAAAAGTAAGCATAGGCAAACTATGACCAAGTTATAGAAATTGAAGACATGACCTAATACTTAGCGTGCACAGAATTGAGAAATTGTACAACTATAACATAACAACAAAATCAAACAGAGATGACAGAAAATGTATAGTGTCTGCTAAGAAAAAAAGATTGAGTCATTATAAGCACAAAACATAGAGCAAAACGGTTAAAGAAGAACTTGGAAACCGACAAGCGCAATCAGGAGAGGGGAAATCTAAAATAGTGAAGAACAGCGAAAATCAAAAACCGACAAGGACAATCTGGAGAGGGAAAATCTAAAATAGTGAAGAACAAGGAAAATCAAACCCCAAAAGCGAAATCAGAACAAGAAATCGCCCACATCAAGCCAAAACAACGACGGAATCTAAAAAATAAGGCTATTTCATTGCAATCATAGATTTAGAAGAAGGTTATTCCGATGAAATCCCAAATAATGAGAATGAGAATGAAAGAAAGACAATAGTAGGAGAAACAACAAATCATACCTAATGAAGCGGAGATACGAGCAGGAAACAAAACAATTGAGCGTGGTGATGTCTTTAAGTGTCGTGCGAGAGACAGATGGTGATGGGTGCCTCGTAGGAGGAACTCTCGGATATGGACTCGCAGGAAGACCTTGGTGAGTCGATTCTCGTGAGAACTAGTTTGGGCGGAAATGGGCGAATGAGAACCACAAAGGAGGGTGATGATTCCTTTGATAATCTCGGTCCGATCAAGTTTGGAATCCTCACAAGACCTGATCTCAACTCTCTCTATCAAATCCTCAAAGAGAAAAAGATGGCCAAAGCTCAAGACACATGCTTGAAAAGAAATACTTGTTTATTTGATGAAAACTTGTCTATCTAACAAAAGAAATGCATGAGCTTATATAGGCTCAAGCTACAACGGTTATGAGATTAAAAACAGAAAGAAATATCAAAAATTTAAGTGTCCAACGGACAAGTGATGG
>OVAX01000594.1:46068-73104 GCA_900406405.1 Lepidium africanum
GGGGCTGTCGATCTTATAGCCGTTGGAGAAGATTTGACGATCGGCCAAATATGGAAAGTCTTCAATTGGGGGATTCGCCCAATCATGTGAGAGCTGGTGCATGGGATGACTTTCCTGGATGATTCTGAGTGGCTTAGATAGTCTCCTGGTCGCCACACATACGTTTGAAGTCCCTTGAAGCCAACATATCTCGGACCTTCCTTAAACAGCACCGGATCGGACCGTCTTCTTGTTGGGAGTGTATCAGGTGGATCCAGTGGTGGATTGCTGCGGTCTTGGGCTTGTTGGAACCATGAAAAGCCCAAGAATAACCTCCAAGTTGTTTGAGATGAAGGCCGTGCCTGACTTGGGCTGTGCAGCTCAATCTTTGGCCTTGTTGCGCAGTTGGGTTCATTGCAGATCCTCCAACTTGTAAAATCCATATCTTTTATCTCAAAGCTTCTTTTGGGCTGATTCCACTTCAAGTAGATAGATGACTGAGTGAAGAATCCATATAATATTGACTCGTAACTTGGTTCGTCCTGGATCGTCTGGAAAGCCTTGAAGAGTGATCGCATGTCCTGATTGAAGTCCAAAAATGGCAAGTGCAGCCTTTGTTGTGTCTTCGTGGGCTGGGCCTGGGATGTGGTTACTGTAAGCTCTTCAAAGTCATCTAGATTGTATTTGATCTTCATGTTAGGCTTGGCCAAGTCTTGTTGGTTAGATTGCTTCTCGTCTCGACCTTCTCGGATTATATCTTCGGGTAACTTTTTGCGGTCGAGGACCCCATCAGATGGTTTGAGAAAAGAGATAAAGCGGAGAAATATTGTGACAGTTTATGGAGAGAGGAAGCAATTTCTAGAGAGTTGAAGCACAGAGGTTAAGTGTAGGAACGTCTCTTGAGTTGCTCATTGTTTGCGCTTCTTTATCTGCATGAGTTGACATTTACTAATATTTTAATATCTATGCATGAGATTTTAGATTTGGTGGGTCAGATTTAATGGGGTTACGTTGAGGAAACAGGACAAGAACCATAGTGGCATTTTGGGCCTATTAAAAATCCAATAAGGGTAGGATAAATAGAGAGGGGAGTTAGTGAATTAGACATTTAAAAGAAGGTATCCAATCGAATTTCTCAACTTATATCTTATTGGACCCCCCCCCCCCAAAAAAGTTAAGAAACAGTTGGTATTCTGAAATGTGGGACTCATGAACTCTGAAAGTTCTCTTCGGGCAAGGACAGCATCCTAATGCACATCAACACATGTCAATGTATTTGAAGATGACTGCTACAAGGGATATAATGTGGATAATTGTGAAGGTTTTTTTTTTTCTTTTGTTAAAAGATAATTCTGAAAGTTCTTTCCAAAATATGTAGATAATGGTGTGAGTCACCACACGCTTGACAACTAATGAGACATTCATAAAAGTAATAGATAGTCTCTCGTCACTATAAGATTGTTGTACGTATAACAATTTTCGGAGCCAGCAATGCCCCAGGAATGCAACGTCGCCCTTTCTAGAAGGTAATCGAAATGGAATATGGAGAAAGTGAATAACCTTGCAACTATCATACCTTCGTCCATGCTTATAGGCACGGTTGTAGGCTTGAGGGCGTTCCAACTTCCAAGTATTGCTTTGCTGAGAAGCTTTGCGCGTGTATGTTACCTACATATACATGCAAATATCTGGTCCTCTCAAAGGTGAAGATGGGACTGTATTAAAGACATGTGTGACTGTACTCAGTGATGTTGATCTCATGCCAATAAATGGTCAGTTGATCTGGTGGGACTAACGATCGCCAGAGTTAGAGAATCGTTAGCCATGGAGGAGAGAAGAAGAATTCAAGAAAAAAGAAGGAAAGAGATGCCTTAGCACTTTTAGCGCTCTGATACCATAAAGGAGAATGTACTGTATGTATTATTGGAAAAAGGTTACAGAGAGTAGAGTTATATACAACTAGAGAGAATCCTAGTAGTAATTACAGAAGATACTATGCATTATATAGTACTCAGGGATGTTGATCTGGTGTCCATAAACGTTCAGTTCCAGCCCAAGTTTCTACAAGCTTTTACGACTATTAAGTTGATGTTTATACATTTCTTTTGAAGCCCATCTACGCCAATAAAACTTATTAATGGCCGTAGCATTACCAATGATCATAGCAAAAACATGTAGTTTGTCCACTAATACCAATGAGATGTGTTTGAAAGTCTTTGCCAAATGCTTAATAGAGAGCAATAATTTCAATAACAAAGAGGTATGCCGTATGCATCCTATAAACTTTTCCGTTTAATTTGAAATTTACATTCTGCCATATTTATATAAGTTTAGTACTAGTAAAACAGTAATAAGTCACAATGCAAAGTAAAGCAAACTTTATTGCTGTCTTATTACATTATGTTTGATATAAAGAGGAAAAAAAAGTCACAAAGCTTTAGTTGTGTATAATTAAACCGGTAAGGTTTAGTAGATTTAGGTAAATAAAAGGGTTGGAGGAAATGATCATGGGCAAGTAAAGCCTCGAGGGATCCTACGACCACATGCCCTACAGAGAATAACGATGTAATTGCGCGAAAAATTGGAACTTCGTGCTCTCAACAAATTACATAGACAAGAAGCTGCTTCATTATCAGATAGATTGTTGATGAGGTTGCAACATGGTCGAGCCCTACTAAAGTCCAGAAAGTTACCTGAAACCTTTAGGACATTTGAACATTTCTGGATCTGCATAGCATTTCTTGGGCATGTATTGCCTCCTCCTGGTGGTGGTGGTGGTGGTGGAGTCCCGATTATAGGTGGTGGACTCCAAGTTATGGGTGGTGGACTCGCCGGACCGGTTCTAGATGGTGGTGCCCCTGTTTCTGGTGGTGGATTTGTCGGACCAATTTTTGGTGGTGGAGCCCCTATTTTGGGTGGGGGAACCCCTATTTTAGGTTCAGGTGGTGGACTCCCTGTTATGGGTGGGGGACTTACGATTTTAGGTGGTGGACTCTCGGTTCTGGGTGGTGGTGTCCTGGTGTCGGATGGTGGAACCCCGCTGTCGGAAGGTGGAGTCCCGGTCTGGGAGGGTGGTGCCCCAGTGTCAGAAGGTGGAGCCCCGGTGTCAGAGCGTGGAGCTCCAGTGTCGGAGGGTGGAGCTCCGGTGTCGGAGGGTGGAGACCCTGTGTCAGAAGGAGGAGGTCCGGTGTCGGAGGGAGGAGTTCCGGTGTCGGAGGGTGGAGCCCCAGTGTCAGAGCTAGGAGCCCCAATGTCGGAGGGAGGAGTTCCCGTGTCAGAGGGAGGAGTTCCCGTGTCGGAAGGAGGAGTTCCCGTGTCGGAAGGAGGAGCCCCTGGAACTCCGATGTCGGACAGTGGAGCCCCTGGAGCTCCAGTGTCAGAAGGTGGAGCTCCCGTGTCGGAGGGTGGAGCCCCCATGTCGGAGGGTGGGGGTCCTGTGTCGGAGGGTGGAGCCTTGATGTCGGAGGGTGGGGCTCCGGTGTGGGAGGAAGGAGCTCCGGTGTCGGAGGGTGGAACTCCCGTATCGGAGGGTGGAGCCCCGGTGTCAGAGGTAGGAGCCCCAATGTCGGAGGGAGGAGTTCCCGTGTCAGAGGGAGGAACCCCCGTGTCGGATGGTGGAGCTCCGATGTCGGAGGGTGGAGCCCCGGTGTCAGAGGGTGGGGCTCCGGTGTGGGAGGAAGGAGCTCTGGTGTCGGAGGGTGGAGCTCCCATGTCGGAGGGAGGAGCCCCTGGAACTCCAGTATCGGACGGTGGATCTCCTGGAGCCACGGTATCGGAGGGTGGAGCTCCGGTATCGGAAGGTGGAGTCGCGGTGTCGGAGGGTGGAGCCCCCGTGTCAGAGGGAGGAGCTCCCGTGTCGGACGGTGGAGCTCCCGTATCGGACGGAGGAGTCCCGGTGTCGGAGGGCGGAGCCCTGGTGTCGGAGGGTGGAGCTCCGGTATTTGGTAATGGAGAAATATTTGGTGTAGGGGGTAGTACGGGACATATACATGGTGGACAATTGCTTGCCGGTGGTTGTGGAGGTGGTGGACGGTAACGAGGTGGTGGGGGTGGGCGGATCCGTGGTGGAGGTGGACCACGACGAGGCTGGCTCTGGGCATCAATTTGGTTTATGAGGAGAATGCTCATCAGTGCAATGAGGAGAGCTAGTGTAATCGAAAAACCCTTAGGAGCCATTTTGTCCTTAGGGAATGTTGTTCTCACAAAAGAAAAGATATACGGAAAATGGTGAATTATAATGTAGTGAGGCTGTTGGTATATATAGCAGCTTTTGGAGCTCCACTAGATTGCCATTAGCCTCCACGTTGCCAAACCCTCACTTTTTGTTTGGTCAAGGCTCATTGTGGCTTCACTTCTAGCTTAAAAATTTCGTTGACTAGTAGTACAACGCTGGCCTTTACGGACCACGATTTTTTTGGTTATGGGAGTTAGAACCGTTAGTAATCAGTTTTTCAATATTTAGTATAATCGGTCAGGCACTCTAGTTGGTCTGAATTTGTATGAATATAGTTGCTGTAAAGTATATATACATGTACGATCTGTGATGTAAGATGCTAGTTTCGAGTAGAGGAAAACTCCCATGAACCGACTTGTTTTGGATTTATATCTTTCTTTGTTAGGTCTATTCAATTGCTTGTTTTGGTCCAATGACTGAATTAAAAGGTATAACCTTCTTCTATTGAATGTGGCTGAAGTCCAAGTTCTTTCTCTTCATCCATTCCAAAAGGTAAGATACTTTTAAAAATGTTACAGATTTGTAACATTCAATTCTATCCCAAATTTGGTGATTGATTGAGTAATTTTTCGGTTCTGTAACTTCTGTTGCTTGAGTAAATGAGTGGTTAGACATCATAAATTCCATCATCCAATATTTTTCTTCATATAGATTGGCTTTAGGGTTAGGCGTGGTGGTACATTTTCAATTACCTTAGCCCTCAAGTTTCTTTAGTTAGGCTAAACATAATTTGACCGTATGTATTGGTTTTACTTGTTATGTATAAGCATGTAAATTGAACATGTCCAGTCCAAAAGCTTTAGAAACCTGTATTCCAGGCTTAGTTTAAAGCTTACTTTACTTGAATATGACAATATTACAACTTACTGTTTCGAAATTGATATATGAATCAATTAAGTAAAATTAATTTATGAAATTAGATAACTAAATTTGATAGGAGGATTCGTAATATCATTACAGCCAATTGTTTCGTTATTTATAATTATAAATCTTAGATTTTTATTTTGTGCTCACTCTGTTAAACTCAATAATAATTCTGTAAGAAAATGTTTTGGTCAAGTGGCTAATACATAATCGCATCTCTATTTTTTTCACTCAAAATCGATTTTAGTTGCTATAGAATTTTGTAGATCTAGTTGATAACAAAAAAAGATTGATTTACAAAGTCGCCGCTGCTGTAAATTATGGTAAATGAGATATCAACTTTACCTGAATTGGCCAAATATTAGTACGTATACAATTAATTTGGCTGCCAAATCTATTTCTATATTAAGCTAGTCTTAGTTTTTTCTCCTTGTATTTTCTTTTAATTAGAACTGGAGAAGAAACAAATAATACTGTACACGACTTATTTGTAGTCTATCGGCATACACATCATAGTGGAATTGGACTAAAAAACAAAACAAAACTTGTTCGATAAGATATAATTTATAATTTAAAATTCACTCTAAAATATCTTTTTAAAATGTCAAAATTATTAAATGAATCATCCTAACCATCCTAACCACCATATTAAGAAGGTGATAAGTTATTACCAAAATCAAATTTGCTGCACAATATAACTATTTTTTGGGTCAAAAGAAATTGTATTATAATGCAAACTACGATAAGCGATACTCAGGTACATACACATTATAATGCAAACTACAATAAGCCATACTCAGGTAAGATTGTCTAATGGACTTTTTAATAGGATTTTTTACATATGGTCCAATAGGCCCATAAATATATAGGTTGTATTTGTGAACCAAGCCTGAAATTTTAATGATGCAGATTAGAATTATGATCTTTGGGCCGTGGCAAAGAATGTTTGAGAAGAACATTATATGTATGATACATGTACACGTAATAGACTCGCCTGGACTCATGGATTTTGCAGCTTGAGTAATATTGGTGGGCTTTATTCATATTTATCGATGTTAAAATGATGATGATGCTAATCATAGTGATGAGCATAATCATATGATAATGACGTTACTATGGATGATGATTAATTGGTACTATTTTTATTTATTGCATTCATAACAATCAATCAATGCATATAGCTTTTAGCCTAAAAGTAGGCACATCTGCACGTACGGGGATTGAGTCCCACCGCCTACATTATATATGAACTTGGCTAATGGGCCGGTCAGTTGTTGCCCAATATTGACAAAATAAATCAATCAATTGAGAAAAATGAAGCTAAACAAACGAAAGAGAGATTGGAATTCAACGACAAAATGTATTAGTTTACTCTGTACAAAAGAGTAAGCTATTTTAACGTGTTTGTATGTTCATGGAACATAAGATTTGAAGCTATGTATAAAGCAGACTTGTTATCACAATACAACTTGGCAGGAGCTGAAGGTGTGACACCAAAATATATAAGAAGTTCATTGATCCATAGTAGTTCTCATATTTTGCTTCATTGCTACTACGACTAACGACATCCTCCTTCTTTGACTTCCATTAAATCAATGAGTCTCCCAAAAAGACGCAATATCCCGATATTGACTTACGTGTATCAGTACAAACAGCCCAATCAACATCAGCAAAGGCATTGAGGCAAACTTCTGTTGATGCAGAGTAAAATAAGTCTTGTCTTGGGTTTGATTTGATATACCTGACAATCTTGTGAGATATAGTAAGATGAATATCAGTTGGTTTGGATAAGAAGTGAATCAACTTATGTACTGCATATGTAATATCTGGTATGGTGATTGTCATGTAAAGAAGTTTTCCAATCAGCTCCCTGTAAGGTCTTATATCAGCCAGAGGAGTCCCAGAATCTAAACTCAGTTTCACATTTGGATCGATGGGAACTGAACTTGGATTGCAGGCAAGGGACCAGTTTTTGCTAGTATGTCAAGAGCATATTTTCCTTGGCATACTGAAATGCCTTTTGATGATCGAGCAACCTCCAATCTATGACAAAATTAAAGAGGTCCTAAGTCTTTGATCTTGAATTCATGTTGTAAAAGCTCATTTAATTCCCGAACTGCATCATCATTATTGCTAGAAATTGAAATATTGTCCATGTACACTAGCACTGCAATGAATGAGGTTCCTTTTGTTTTGACAAACAAGGTGTAATCTACTTTAGATTGTCGAAAATCTGCTTATAAGAAGAACATAGGAGAATCATTTGTACCATTGTCTTAAGGCTTGCTTAAGCCCATATCTGGATTTATGAAGATGGCAAACTAGATTCTCTGGTAGATTTGTTCCTTCTGGAGGAGTATATCCCATTGGTAACTTCATATATATCTCTTCATCTAAATTTCCATGAAGAAAAGCATTTGATACATCCATCTAAGACAAACTCCATCCATATCGAGCTGCTAATCTTAACATCATCTTAATAGAAGTTAGTTTAGCTACTAGAGAAAAAGTGTCAATGTAATCCACTCCTTCTTGCTGAGTGAAACCTTTAGCCACAAGTCTTGCTTTATGTCTTTCAATGGAGCCATCTGAGTTGTATTTTAATAGTGTAAATCCACTTACAACCAATCAAGTGCACCAGACTTTGTGTTCATTGCCTTAGCCCACTTATCTGATTTAATAGCTTGTGCAAAGGTCTTTGGTATTGTTTTAGAGGAAATAGAAAAGATATAGGATTGATATTCTGGTGAAAGTTTTTCATAGGAAACATAGGAAGAGATAGGATAAAGAATTGAAAAACCAAGTGGTATGAGGTACCTTTTGTGTAAGATAACAATAAACTCAGATAGGTAATTGGGAGCTTTAGCTTGTCTTTTTGGCCTTCCCTCATTTGCAGATTGCAAGTCAGCCAAATCATTAACATGTGGAGTTATAGATGTAGTATTAGAGTTCAAAGATTGATTGACATTAAGCAGTGATGCAGATGCATGACTATTAGTAAGATGAAAATGAGATGCAAAAGAAACATGATTACATGGAGTAAAGAAATTGTCAAAATCATGCATAATTGGAGGAATCATCGTTGACAAAATAACATTTGAATCATATTCAAATTTGTCAACATGAAAGGATTTATCCTTAGAGGGAAAAATCAATTCATGAAAAACCAAATTACGAGAAATATAGACAATATTGGTATCTAAATCAAGAACTTTATAACCCTTATAAAAAATAGGATAACCAAGGAAAATAGAGGCTTTAGCACGAGAAGAAACTTTTGTTTCTAAACTAAGGTTAAGTAGAAATATAACAAAGTGAACCAAAAACACGCAAAACATCATATTGAGGCATTTTATTCAACAATTTCTCATCAAGGGATTTGCTTTCTAACAAGGAGAAGGAGTCTTATATTAGTCTATATCAAAGAGACTAGAGGAAGTAACCGAAGAAGCCGGAGACCTTTAAGGTCAAGAAGAAAAAAGAAAGAGAGTCAAGGCCGAAGTCATCAAGACAACGCTGGAATCTACCCCAAAAGATCTTTAAAAAGGAGGAAAATGGCCACTAAGGACCCATAAGGGTCACCAAATCCTCAAAAGATCAAGAAAAGGTTAAAGGAAAGCATTCTGGAAAAGTCAACGTTTTGGACCAAAAGAGTCAATGATTTTCAAATGATGAAATTGGTTGATTCTGATCAAATGGGGCATGGGCCAAGGCTATATGGGCCTAAATGAAGCCTCTAGAAGACCCGTGATGGTGAACCAAAATGATAAGAATGATGAGTCAAAAGCATAGTCAAAAATAGCTTTAATTTGAATTAGAGAATGCTTTAGCATCTTTGCTTTATGCTTTAGGGCAACCTTAGAACAACATTACTCCTTTACAAAAGGCCTTGTAGTTCTCTTGTAAAGATTATCCAAAATCAATACAAAGAAGTGTTACAAAAACTCTCTCATTTATTTTATGTTTATGATAGTTGTTTTAATGTAGTTTTAGGAGTTGAGTTTGTGTAAGAGGCTGCCTTATGGCAGTTCTCTCCTACCCAAAACACTTCTAAATCTCCACCCGAGCTCTTCTCTTGCTTTTGGTTCATTTTCTCTTAAAGATCTAGTTGAATAGTTCTTAGATCCAAGATTTCCTTAGCACACAAACTCCAAAGTGTTGTGATGCTTTGCTTGGACTAATTCGAACCTAGACTCTATGTTCTTGCTTGGTGTTTCTTCACCCTTGAAACCGAGTCCATCTCTTGTGGGATTAAGTGGGTTCATTCACCAAGTCTCCACCTTTATGAAGAGTTTTCTCTCATAAAACCATCATCCTATTGATAAGAAATAGAGCAGTCTGCACATAATAACTCCAATAGCAAAGAGGAACATTATACTGAAAAACCAAAGCTCTAGCAACATTTAAAAGGTGTTGATGCTTCCTTTAAACAATTGAGTTTTGTTGAAGAGTATCAGCACAAGAATAGTAATGCATCATTCCTTTTGAACTAATGCGATCAAAAAAATCAAGTTTATGAGCATTATCAGATCTAATTGCTTTAACAATAGATGAATATTGGGTTTCAACAAGTTAAAGAAAAAAAGGAAACACAAACTGAACAAAACTCTTATTCTTCAGCCGATAAAGCCAAGTGAAACAAGTGGAATCATCAACAATAGTCAAAAATTATTTATATCCTTCAACAGTTTCAGTAGCAAATGGACCCCAAATGTCAATATGAACAAGAACGAACAAAGGCATTTATAGCAAGATTATTATGAGAAATGTAAGGTAAACACTTTTGTTTAGCTAAAAGACAGACAGAGCAATGACTGTCAACAATAAGAGGTTTAGACAAAGACGAATGTAAAGCAAGACATTTCAACTTAGCTACAAAAGGATGTCCTAAGCGCTGGTACCAAAGATCTCCATCCACAACCAAAGAAGCACACATAAGCAGAGAATCATCAACTTGATGAAGCAAAGAAGAATCAGTTGAACCAGAGGAGGTATCACTTGATTGGAAGATATACAAATTGTGAACCACATTACAGTTCCCATCATCATTCCCCGTGTAAGGTCATGAATGATACAAGAATTAGGAAAGAAGTGAGCAGAACACAAGCTAGTAGTAACAAGAGAATTAACACTAATAAGATTGAAATGAAAAGATAGAATATGCAAAACATAATGCAAAGTGAGATGCTTGGACAAATGCACAGTGACAATGTGTTAAACAAGAACTTTAACACCATTAGGAAAAGCCACTGTTAATTTTTAACTGACTCGTACTGTGCAAAGGACTGAAGACTCGAGCAGACATGACTAGTTGCTCCACTATCAACTATCCAAAAATCATTGAGCAGTTTAGTATTTAAGGAAGATAAGCAATAATGATGATAGGTGAGTTTATTATTTTCAAGACATAGATTTGAGGAAATGAAAGAAGCAATACTAGTTTGTAAAAAAAAAAAAAAAGCAACATTAGCAATAGAGTTTTTAGCCATTAAACCATGATCAATGATCCGTGCATATGAACCACAGGTTGAAGCACCTTTCTGATTAATATGACTATTAGGTTGAGAAATGAGATGTTGAACTTGTTCTTGAGATACTACGATCCAATTTTTTTCTGTGATTTATTGCACGATTTTGCACTTGATTATTTGGAAGAGCTTCACCAATGACATTTGTTCTTTTTATTGTAAGACTGAGGAGCCTTCCATTGAGTCTGCTGATTGTTAACTTGTTCAGCAGTAGGATAGTATTTCTGAGTATTTCCTGCTAGTAAATTGATCTTTTTCACCCGGATATTCTAGAGGACACCCATGCAATTTATAGCATTTGTTAATGACATGTCTTGTCATGCCACAGTAAGTACAAATTGGTCGATCTCGAGTCTTGTAGTTTGCGTAAGCTGCAATGTTTTGAAAATCTGCATTAAAACTCAAACTATATGCTTGAAAAGCAACATTTTCAACAATAGTAATTGGCTTCAATACACTTTGTCTTTCATCTTGACAAAACATATTAAATACTTCTTCAATATCAGGAAGAGGCTTAATCATCATTACTTGCCTCTTTGTAGCTTTATAAGCTTCGTTTGGTCCCATTAACAACTTCATTATCCTGCTTCTATCTAGCGTTCCAGTTAGTAGCTGTAGAACATATACATGTCCCACATGTGCAGATAGGAAGTTCTACAAAATTTGTACAAGTCTCCCACAAAGTTACCAATTCTGCGTGATAGGTGTTAACATCACGAGAACCTTGAATCACTCTACATCATTTTTGTTCTATCTCAAAGATCCTAGCCTAGATATCTTGCTTAAACCTAGTCATCATTCTATTTTAGATAGATTCAGCTGTTGACATATAGAGTAAACTAGTACTAATACTCTATGAAATTGAGTTCGATAATCATATATCAACCATATCATTGCAGTAAAACCAAGAACCAAAGTTTTCATCATCATCAGGTGGTTTCTTGATCATTCCATTAACAAATGCCAACTTATTTCTAGCATTCAGAGCAAGACCGATCTGTGCCAAGAGTGGAAATCTGCACCACCGATAAGTTGATCAGAGACTATGATGGACCGATATGGTCGTTACTATGAAGATAGTAAGGATTCTCATAAAGATCCATTGTCAAACGATAATGAGCTTGATTCGAGCTCGATCCAACTTGATTAGGAGGACTTTCAGTCTCCATGACTCAGAAATTGCAAAGATTAAACTCCAAAATAGAGGCGAATCGCAAGATGACAAAGAAATCAAAAAATAGAATAACACAAAGAGATATTTGGCGAAAGATTCTCTTATGCTCTAATAAAGATGAAGCTAAACAAACAAAAGAGAGAGATTAGATTTCAACGATAAAATGTATTAGCTTAATCTAATCAAAAGAGTCTTAACAAACTTACATACAAAATTAGAGTAATCAGTGATACACAGAGTTTTAACCCTAGTATTCTATTGCAAGTGCACAACAAAACGAAGTAGTATTCTAGGGATCGAATCCACGAGAACCAAGTAGTCACACTATCAATTTTAAAATCAAACTAGAGCTAAGACAATGAAAGTAACAGTGATTCAATTGAATAAAACAGAAAATAAAATGATATTAATTCAATAACTAAACATCAAGTTCAGGAATTCATCCGGAAATCAGGGAATTAAACAAGGAAACTATTCAAGGACAAGTTATAAACGATCTCAACTCAGACATAAAAATATAGCCAATCCACTGTCGTGGTATCGACTACTGTATCTAGCAACCTAGAAATCCTAACTGTCGTTGGCCCTAGAGATCTAGACACGCATTACCGATAAGGTCTGATAGGTCCACAATTAACCTTAACATCAACTGTCGTTGGTTAAGGATTAATTGCTCACCTAAAGAGGTTCTAACAAGCTTTTGGAATGTTAAGTAACCTAAGATCAAAGGCTAGTTAGCTACTCTAACCTGAGCATTAAGATTAGCCATAGATGGAGAACTCATTAGCAACACCTATCTGTTCCTAATTCATTGATTCCTTGAAAACCCTAGAAAGCCCTAAACTTGATTGGGGATCTACTCAGACATGATTGAAAGAGAGAAATCGACAGACATCTTAGAAATCATAATAGTATTGCAATTAAAACTAAAAGAGAGTTCAGAAATCTTCTCCAAAGTTGTAGAGGATGAAATATTCTCCCCAAGCATACAAAAAGGCTAAAACTGGTCTAAAAGGTCTCTATGTATTCCGTCCCTTCTCAAACGAAATAAGAAAAAGGGTATTTATATGTTCTAAAACTCACAGGTACAAAACAGGAAAATTAGGTTATCTCTCGTGGTTTTGCTGATCGATCGATCAAGGGATTAATCGATTGATCACTGGTGAGTGGCGATCAACAGGTCGAGCGTATGAATCTTCAAACAACTTGATCGATCGATCATGAGGTGGTAGGTCGATCAACATGTCGACCGTTGCTCTCGCTGAAAAGAGTGATCGATCGAGCAAAGGCTTGATCGATCAATCAGCACTCTTTTGCTGAAACTCCAAAAAATGCTCCAAATCCTTCCAAACGAAGCTCTACGGGTATAATCCAATTTCTTCTCATTTTCCACCTGAAAAGATTCTAAAATGCAGACAAAGACTCTGAAAATAAGCGAATTAATGAGCTCAAAACCGATAAAAATTGAGGTATATCAATTCCCTCAGACTTATAGGAAGATTCGAATCAAAGGAACTCATTTGTCATAAGACATTGCACATTACTCCCTCAGTAAACCAATTGATACTTACCTGTCAAAATTGAGACCACCTTGTACTTCCCCTAAACTTAGCAACTGTCCCGATTCAACTCCACAATCCAAATAAGTGACTCAGATGCACTATACCAACTTCCTAATACATCTAGGTGCAGTCTCATCGAGGGGATATCGATCAAAGGACATAAGAAATCCTTTCCAGATTCTCAAGACTACCTTCAGTCTGATTCCTTTCCTCTCATTTCATTCAACTAATTTCTCCCTACTTACCTAGGGTATCATTTTATTTTTTATTGGTTGGTTCCTTGGTAACTCAAAGAATGTAACACGAGTAGCTTTATTGGAGTCTCTCTCAGTAAGCAACGATATTAAAATGAGGAGGTAACGTCATAAGAGTTATCCTCAGATCACCAAATTCACTCAAATACGATCAGCATCATTGAGGGACTTTTACCCTCAGCCTACTACAAATGTACGCCTTTTTTATTAAGCAAAGAATGCTCGAAATGATGGAGAGAGGAAAAACCATACTTACAAGGAAAAATCTGTCATTGAACCAAGAGAATAAGCAAAACCTATGCATTTCAAACCCCCTTAACGAGAAAACTAAGTTAGGATAAGCTTGAAATCGGCATGAGATTCTCTTAATACTGAGATGGATGTGGGTGTTATTGAGTCTTTGCTTTGTCTCTAAGTTTTCCAATAGTCAATCGATAACTGACAAGTGCAAATCAATGGTACTTAGTTCATAATAGTGCAAATATCCTCAAAAATCATAGTTCCTCAACATCAGTTTCAAAAGCTCATAAATACAGCAAATAACAAAAATTGTGTCCAGCAACGTTAGGTCTAGGCCACAGTGGAAGTGCTCTGATATCTAAATCCCACCAGAAGATTGTCCTGCTTCTAGATTAGAAGATCTCCTAACATTCTTTGTTGGCTTTCTTGTTTCACTTACACGAACCATTGTCTGCCAAACGACCAAAAACAGAGAAAAACAGAGAATTTCGTTTCTCTAAAAAGCATGAGAATGTCAAAGATCTAAAATTGGAATGAGATTACTGTAAAATCAATTGTTAAACCAATAATGAACACAAGCAAACATCCATCAATGCATACAATCAATCACACAGTATCTCAACTTCAGACCTAAATTTCCAAACTCACTAAACTTCTCCTTCAACCTAACAAATTGATGTGTAAACAAAAATCAACCAAATTCAAGGTAAGTTAACTTCAAAAACATCAAACAACAATGATAGAACATTGATTTTACACAATTAAGCAACAATTAATCGAAATTCAAAATCTCTCAAAATCGTTCAGTTTTTGCGGATTGTAAATCAGTGATAGGAAGCCATACCATTGCTAATCAAGAATGATAGTTAGATAATCATAAAGAGGAGGACAATCCGAGTGGAATAGGCTTAAGAATCATTTAAAATCACTAAGAAACGTAGAAGTTATGATCGATTGAAGTTTTGGAGAAATTCTCGTAAAATCGCCCAAGAACAAAAGATTTCTTAAAATCTCGAAGTTTTGATCCAAAAACTTTTGTGTTTTTGTTTTAAAAAGTGTTTTTTGGTTCTATTTAAGTGAATTGAACCGGTTTTTGAAAATAGAAGACTTACCTGGTTCGATGATCGATCGATCCTAGCTACGATCGATCGATCAAAGTTCTTGTGAAATTCCAATTCTCGACAATCGATCGATCACATGCTTGATGGTCGATCAAATGGTCAAACATTCACTTCCTTCCCCTCGATGATCGATCGATTAAACTTCTCTAGGTCGATCAAATGGTCACGCGTTTGGCACTGTGAAGTGATGATCAATCGATCGATCTCTCTGCTAAGGTCAATCAAATCTTCACATGTCTTCCTCTGAAGCCATGATGATCATTCCTAGGCACGATCGATCGATCAAAGTTCTCTGACCAATTTCTCACCTGAAACAAAACAAACGAAAACAAAAAATTAACCGAAAATAGAATAATTATGAGAAAGAAAACTACGTAATAGTGGTTTGCCTCCCACTTAGCGCTTGTTTAGAGTCAGTAGCTTGACTCAATTGCCTCTTAGGTGTCGGGTAGATCCTCCAGAGGAACTGTTTCTCCCTTAGTCAAGTGAGCATTAATGTGAGGCATCAGATGTGGATCATCATCATCCACAAGCTCTATACCTGCAGTGTCCAACAACACTACATCTCCATAAGGCTTAACCTCCTTGACTATGAAAGGCTCTGACATTTAGGTTTTAATTTCCCTGTAAAATGCTTTTCATAACCGATTACACCACAGAAGTTAACACTATATGCTCTCATAGGATATGAAACCCTTCTATTGATCTTCTCAAGGATCACTCTCTTGTTGATGAAGTCAATATATGCTCCAGTCGTACCCAAGAATGGTCTTCCCAAGATTAGTGGAAGCGCACCATCTTGTACCATCTTTACTACTGTAAAATCTGTTGGTACTAGACAATCTCCAACCATTAGTGGGTAGTTTACCAATTTCCCTTGTGGTTGCTTTGTGGAAGCATCTTCGAAAGAAATAGAGGTATGGTGATTCTGCATATGTTCAACTCCTAGATTCTTCACTACCTTGAATGATATAATGTTCACGCTCGCAACTGAATCACATACAGCATCATCGAATTCCAATTTCCCAAGAATACAAAGAATGGTAAACTCTCCTTGATCTTCCATCTTAGTGAGTGTTTCTGGTTCAGTCGATTTTATGCACAGTTGACCATGTATCTTCAATATCTCTTTGACTTTCTCTCTGTTGTCCAAAATTGCTTTGATATACTCCATATGCATCAGAACTTAAGATAAACTATCCACATTTGGCAATGGTACTCCAACCTTTTTCATGTATGCCCATATCTTTGAGAAGACCTTTTTTTGTGTCTTAGTGTAGATGGCTTATGGGAAGGAAATTGGTGGCTCATAAACACGAGGTCTAGGAGGATTAGGTTCATTCTTACCCTTTTAGGCTTTTTCGGCTGCTCCTTTTTAGCTACTGAAACATGTTCAACCTTTTCAAAAACAACCTGCTTGTGCATCTTAACATCATCAACCTAATTCTCATACTTTACTCCACCTTTTAGGAAACATATAGTAGGCTTATCAACCTCTCTGCTATAGTCATCATTAGAGACAATGATATTGCAAGATTCCCTAGGATTATTTTCACTCTTTCCCGGTTTTGTCTCTTGAAGCTTTGTCACTGCTTCCATGAGTATCCAGTATCTTCACATAAGTACATACTCCTTCAAATTTTCTGTTGAGGTTGTTGTACACATCATCAATCTTAGCATCCAACTTCTGTAAAGTCCTCTGCTGTGCTTGTGCAAACTGTTGGATCAATGCTTTGATCTCATCGTTGGAGGTTCCTGAGGAGCTAGAATTGTGACTAAGCTTCTTGCTGAAACAGTCCGAAAGGCTACTGGAAATTATTGCACGGATTTTGCACTAAGTGATTCTGATAATTCTGATCAGTGCCTGAATTTTGCACAACGCGATTCTGATTATTCTGACCAGTGCCCAAATTTTGCATGACGCCCTTGTTTTGCACGAACGGTTTCTAAAAATTCTGACCAAAAGCCATATGTCCTTGATTTTGCACGAAACCTGCACCATTCACATAATTGATATCCATCTGCTTACCTGACTCTTTAATCAGCATATCCAACTTGGCAGTCAACTTGTCTATCTGAGAATCAACACTCTTCACGCGTACAGATATATCATATTCAGGATTATGATAACCCGAGCTCGTAGCCAAGTTCTTGATGAGAGTAAATGCTTGCTCTTTAGTGTTAGTCATAAATTACCCATTACTGGCAGCGTTTAGAGATTTCTTGTAGTCCTAATGAACTCCTTCATAGAAGATACTTAAAATCTGCTCATCGGAGTACCTATAATGTGGACAATCTCTACGGTACTCTCGGAATCTCTCCCAAGCTTCACAAAAGAACTCACCAACTTGCTGATGAAAGGTAGTGATCTTGTTTTTCAGCGTAGCAGTCTTAGACCTGGTGTAGAAGTAATCCAAAAATGCAACTCTAACTGCTTCTAATGTCGTCAACGAACCTGCAGGGAGGGATCTGAGCCATCGTGATGCTTTTTCCACCAAGGAGTGATGGAACAACTTGCATTTGATATAGTCCACAGGGACTTCATCAGAACTCATTAAACTGCACAACCCCTCATAATCATCAATATGGTCAATGGGGTTCTCAGCTGGTAAGCCGTGGAAAACATACTGCTTGATCAACGCAATCAACTAAGGCTTGATCTCATAGTCTTTTCCCTGCAAAGGAATAAGAACGATGGCAGACCTTTTCTGATAGAACTTGTGAGGCGTGTCCAGTTCGCCTATTTTGCGATGCTGTCTCTAAGCATTTTGCTATCGCTGCATTTGTTTTATTCGCTATACCAACTCCGCAACTGTAGCAGTACAATCTTGACCCTGCTGGTCAGCGTTGGTATCTGAATTGCTCATTGTACCTGAAACACAAAAGAAACAAAAACAAAAACAAAAACATAAATAAAAGAATATTTAGACTAAAATTCGATTTCAGATCGAAAGGCAACAATATTCGTCCTCGGCAACGGCGCCAAAAACTTGATACACAGAGTTTTAACCCTAGTATTCTACTGCAAGTGCACAGCAAAACGAAGTAGTATTCTAGGGATCGAATCCACGAGAACCAAGTAGTCACACTATCAATCTTAAAATCAAACTAGAGCTAAGACAATGAAAGTAACAGTGATTGCAATTGAAGAAAACAAAAAATAAAACGATATTAATTCCATAACTAAAACATCAAGTTTAGGGAATTCATCAGGAAATCAGGGAATTAAATAAGGAAAATATTCAGGGACAACTTATAAACGATCTCGACTTAGACATAAAAGTATAGCCAATCCACTATCGTGGTATCGACTACTGTATCTAGCAACCTAGAAATCCTAACTGTTGTTGGCACTAGAGATCTAGACACGCATTATCGATAAGGTCTGATAGGTACACAATTAGCCTTAACATCAACTGTCGTTGGTTAAGGATTAATTGCTCACCTAAGGAGGTTTTAGTTCCTAACAAGCTTTTGGAATGTTAAGTAATCTAAGATCATAGGCTAGTTAGCTACTCTAACTCGATCATTAAGATTCGCCTTAGATGGAGAACACATCAAGCAATACCTATCTGTTCCTAATTCGTTGATTCCCTGAAAACCCTAGAAAGCCCTAAACTTGATTGGGGGTCTATTTAGACATGATTGAAAGAGAGAAATCGACACCTATCTTAGAAATCATAATAGTATTGCAATTAAAACCAAAGTTGTAGAGGATGAAATCTTCTTTCTAAGCATACAAAAAGGCTAAAACTGGTCTAAAAGGTCTCTCTGTATTCCATCCCTTCTCAAACGAAATAAGAAAAAGGATATTTATATGTTTTAAAAACTCGCAGGTACAAAACAGAAAAATTAGGTTATCTCTCATGGCTTCGCTGATCGATCGATCAAGGGGTTGATCGATCGATCACTGGTGAGTGGTCGATCAACAGGTCGAGCGTATGAATCTTTAGACAACTTGATCGATCGATCATGAGGTGCTAGGTCGATCAACAGGTCGAGCGTTGCTCTGATTGAAAAGAGTGATCGATTGAGCAAAGACTTGATCGATCGATCAACACTCGTTTGCTGAAACTCCAGAAAATACTCCAAATCCTTCCAAATGAACCTCCGAGGGTATAATCCAATTTTTTCTCGTTTTCCACCTGAAAAGACTCTAAAATACAAATAAAGACTCTGAAAATAAGCGAATTAATGAGCTTAAAACCGATAAAAATTAAGGTATATCAATCAGTTAAACCGGAGAATTAAAATAACTGAGCAAATAACTCAACATCATTAATTTTATATAAAAAATACAGCTAGTCATTTACTAACCGACTTGCCATGGTCAACCAAAAAATGTTGCCATTTAGCCATGCAAGCGACAAGAACTAAACCTAAAACTGGACATCCGTTTTGTCATGTCCAAATATGGAGATCGTTATCTTTCATATATTGGACCACGCATTTACTTTATGATCTTAACGCGAACTCCTCCTTCAATTATTTCTAGATAATAAAAGTCAAAATTATGCAGAAAGCTTTTAGGCAAGTGGCAAGGGTTTGAGTAGGGTGGGCACGGATTTTTGGTAAGTCGGCTAATTTATAGGCTAATCTTTCAAAATATAATATATGTGGATTATGCCATTTCAACCGGTTACTCGTTTTATTTTTTTCTTTTCCTGTGTATACTATTAAATTCAAAATTTCTACTGATAGGTTAAAGTTAATTCTCTAAAATCATTTTTTAAGATACCAACTATAATGCAAAATGATCAAAATTATAATACCAGAATCATTAATTGGATCACCTTAACCATTAGAACAAGAAAAATTTGGTTTTTTTTTTTTTTTTGTCAACATTAAACCACAACTGACCAGATTTATTACTCATTTTTAAACACAAATATTCACCTTTTGATTAATATTCAAACTTTTCAAACAGCTAAATACTTACAATATCATTTTCTCGCGCAATTACAACATTCAAAGTTATGAAATTCCTAAAGCAGAATTTTATTTGTCTAAAAGTTATAGGAATTATATAAACTAATTTTCTCTTAATAAGATTTTTTTTTCCGCAAAACAAATTATATTACTTTAATGGGTAGTTTTTCGGAGATACAATAAAAAGTTGCAATAGCTATAGGCATGCTTTGTGAATCATAAAGAGACTAACACACACAGATGAAAACTTAAGAACGCAAGGCTTCTTGATCAATTAGATCTTTGAGCCAATGTGGTCCATTGGTGGCAGATGTATGATTGCATCCGGTTGCCTGCTGTTGTCGACTGTGCAATGAATGAAGCAACCCTATTCTGGTTTTCATGTGCAAGATAAATATTCCAACCATTGAGAGCTTCCAAGTTGGTTTTGATCAAGCGGACTGCTGAAAGGTTATTGCCACGGTTTGAGTGATTCCTAATAAGCGATAGAACTTGCTGCGAGTGGAATTTAGAGACTACTTGTTGCCTCACACTACAAGAAAACTCGCATACATCGACTGAAGATTGTAACTGATATTTCAATCGCAAAATGTAAGAGTAATTTGCTATTGATGTGTGACTGAAGTGTGACTGTACAAATTCAGTCTTGCAATAGTCGCAAATTTGGTACTGTAAGTATTAGTCCCACATTAGTCGCAAATGTGCGACTTGGTTGAGACTGATTTGTGACTGTACTGAATTAGTCGCAACTCCGTCACAAATTTGCGACTTATTTGGGACTGAAATTTTAGTCTCAAATATCAATCGCACTCCAGTCTCAATGCGTTAGTTATACATGTTTTTTATGTTTTGTACCCACTTTTGTAACTAAAAAATGTGCGACTGATTATTCAGTCTCAGTTCAGTAGCAAATATTTCCTATATATACACCACCAACTTCACTTCTCAAACACATAGTAATAAAACATAAACAAAGAAAAGGTTTTTGGGTAGTAAAAAAAACGTGTTTGGGTAACAAAAAACATTTTTAGAGAGAGAAAAAAAGTTTTTATAGAGAGAAAAAACATTTTTAGAGAGAGGAAAAAAAGTTTTTTAGGAGGGAAAATAATGGGAGGAAATTATAATTATACAAATTTTTGGGAGTGGATGTGTAGAAGAATTGATGAAGAAACAAGTAATATCTCAGCGGAATTTGCTGCTGGAGTGAACGAGTTTAAGAATTTTGCGGGTAATCAGCGCTTGCACTCAGTAATAGGGGTAAGTTTTGTTGTCTCTGTAATTCCTGCAAAAATAATAAAACTCTGCCGGGAAATAAAATTGCAAATCATCTATTTAGTCGAGGATTCATACCTCAGTATTATTTATGGTACATGCATGAGGAAGATTTGAATGTGAATTTAGGCAGTTGTAGTGCAAGTTATGGTATAAGTAAAAATCAAGAAGATGTATATCATGTAGAAAATACATATGTTGGGATGGTAAATGATACATTTTCTCAGCATAACATTAGCTATGATCAGAATAATAACAATGAAACTGAGCATGGATATGATGATTATCAAAATCCAGCTGAAGTACCTAACAATGAGGCTCAAAATTTTTACACCATGTTAGAAGCTGCTAACAATCTTTTATATGATGGTTGTGAGGAAGGTCACTCGTAATTGTCATTAGCATCTCGATTAATGCACATGAAAATAAATTTTAATGAATCGGAATGTGAACTGGACCAGTGGGCCGAACTCATTTCAGAGTATCTACCTAAGGATAATCAGTGCACTATATCGTATTCTGAAACCAAAAAATTGATGCGAAATTTAGGGCTCCTTTACTATACAATTGATGTGTATATGCATAATTGTATGAT
The DNA here is from genome assembly GCA_900406405.1 of Lepidium africanum. Taxonomy (NCBI): domain Eukaryota; kingdom Viridiplantae; phylum Streptophyta; class Magnoliopsida; order Brassicales; family Brassicaceae; genus Lepidium; species Lepidium africanum. The sequence goes on from OVAX01000594.1 coordinate 67,821, forward strand.
CTTTTGGAAAGATGATGAAAAATGGGATAAGTGTAAATTTTGCGGAGCAGCAAGATACAAGGAGAGTACTGGTCGAACCAAAATACCATTTAGTCGTACGTGGTATTTACCTGTCGCTGATAAAATAAAAAGATTATATCAGAGTGGCCATAATGTAGAGGTGATGAGATGGCATGCAGAAAATGAATTAAACGAAGGAGAGATGTCTCATCCATCTGATGCAGTAGAGTTGAAAATTTTTCAGATTTTGCACCCCATATTTGCTAGTGAACCTTGAAATGTATATTTTAGATTATGCACCGATGGCTTCAATCTTTTTGGAATGTTACGTAATCTCTTGTTGTGGCCTGTGATCATGACTCTATATAATTTACTCCGGGTATGTGTATGAAAGAAGAATATTTATGGCTTACAATTTTGAAATCAGGTCCACATCATCCACGAGCAAGTCTTGATATATTTCTTCATCCTCTGATTGATGAGTTGAAAGAGCTATGGACAACTGGAGTTGAGACGTATGATAAGTTCAGCAATCAAAATTTCAATGTAAAAGCAGTTTTAATGTGGACGATTAGTGACTTCCCTGCATACAGCATGTTATCAGGGTGGACGACCCATGGACGATTAGCTTGTCCAATGTGCATGGACAATACCAGAGCCTTTCAATTACCAAATGGCCAGAAGACGTGTTGGTTTGATTGTCACAGAAGGTTTCTTCCTCCAGATCATCCTTTAAAAAGGAATAAAAGAAATTTTTTGAATGGAAAAGATGCTATATATCAATATCCACCCCCAACATAAATCGGTGATGAAGTTTACAATCAGCAGATAAGGGAGGTTAATCCAGCAAAAACATCTGATTGTGGAGAAAATAGACATGAGGAGAAAGCTGATGGATATGGGAAGTGGCATAATTGGCACAAAGAAAACATATTTTGGATTTGTCATATTGGAAAGATCTCAATCTACGACATTTTCTTGATCCCATGCACATTAGAGAAGAATGTTCTCGATGCGTTCTTAAATATTGTCATGAATGTTAAAGATAAATCAAAAGACACAGTTAAGGCAAGATTGGATATAGCACGATTTTGCTCGAGGAAAGAGTTACATATTAATAGTCGTGGAAGAGCTCATGTTCTTATATTCAGACTGAGTGCAGTAGTGAAAGAGCATTTATTAACATGTGTCAAACATGATATTAAATTTCCCGATGGGTACGCATTAGATTTAGCGACTTGTGCCGATACGGAAAAAGAAAAATTTTCAGGCATGAAGAGTCATGATTGTCACGTTTTCATGGAATGTTTGTTTCCATTCATCTTTGTTGAACTCTTACCATGTAACGTGCATCTTGCACTATCAGGTACTTACGTAATAAATTATTAATATATATATATATATATATATATATAATTACCCACACATATATATTTTAAATAGTGCATTTTTATGTGTTTGTATAGCTTTTGAAGGATTTTTTTGGAGATTTGTGCAGTAAAACGTAGGAAAGTCATGTTCAAATTATAAAGGAAAACATAATTTTAATATTATGTAATTTAGAGAAGATTTTTCCTCCAGCTAAGTTCGATGTGATGGTACATCTACCTGTGCACCTACCAGATGAAGCTCAACTGGGCGGGCCAGTGCAGTACTGTGATAAGCTAGCAGTTCCTTCGAGCAAGATGAACACAGGGAAACGATCTAAGAGAGGGAGAAGCAATGCAAGTCTGAGTAAAAGTGGCTAAAGAGTAAAGAAGAGAGCATGTGTCTTGAGCTTTGGCCGTCTTTATCTCTTTGAGGATTCGAGAGAGAGAGTCGAGATCAGGTCTTGTGAGGATTCCAAGCTTGATCGGACCGAGATTATCAAAGGAATCATCACCCTCCTTTGTGGTTCTCATTCGCCCATTTCCGCCCAAACTAGTCCTCACGAGAATCGACTCACCAAGGTCATCCCGCGAGTCCATATCCGAGAGTTCCTCCTCCGAGGCACCCATCACGCGTGGTGTCGTTTCTTTTATTATCATTGTCGTTTCATTAAGATACAATATAACCTATGCTTGTATTTAAGTCTGAACCCTAAAGTTTTGGGGGATCATCATTAATCTAAGAATATTCAGCCGTAATTTCCTTATACTCTTCTCTACTCTCTGTCTCGTCTCCTTTCTGATTCTTCTCTTCACTCTATCTAATTTCTTCACTCTCCCTCCACTTATTCTTCTGTTTGCTTGTGTTGCAGATCAATTTCTTAACAGTGGTATCAGAGCGTTCGATCCATGGCGCATCAAACAAATCAAGCGAGTTAATCTGAAGCTTCACCAGATACGAGGTCTCAGTTGGGAAGACTCCAACAAACAACAGCAGATCTCGTGAAAGTGTTCTTAAACGCTGAAGAAGATAGGAGGTCTCGCGAAGAAGTCGAGGATGAAGAGATAAGGCTTCTGCGTGAAACCTTGTTTCAAGTGATGAAAAAACTTGAGCAAACATATGATCCTGTGAGGCGATAAGTAGATGAGACGATGGCTTCTTGTGCTAGAGTGGGCGTAAAAGATCCTGGAAAAGCTCCGGTGGAGTATTCTCCGTCACCGGAGAAGGAGTTAGGTGACGGAATCCTTCCCTTGTCGTAACTAATGATCCCACGTCACCAACACCAAGGATCTTCATCGTTTAGGGGATATGAAGAGGACAAAGGTAATTCTCTGGTGTCTACGTTTGAGATTCCAGCAAAGAGATGGGAGCTACCTATGTTTGAGGGGCAAGATCCTGATGATTGGATATTTAGAGTTGAGAGATGCTTTGAGAGAAACAGAACTCAGGAAGAGGAGAAGCTGAGTTTGGTTTATAGTTGTATGACTAGTGATGATATACCCTGGTTAAAACTAACGCAGAACAGAGAGGATATTAGTACCTGGGAAACTTTTAAAGATCAGTTCCTGATGAGATACAAAGACTCCTTTGGTGGAGACCCATTTGGTAGATTGCTTAATCTGAGGCAAACTGGTTCAGTAAGGGAGTATAGGATTGAGTTTGAAAAGTTATCCTCCGAGCTACTAGAGCTTCCTAAGTCGTCCTTGGAGACCCTGTTTATAAACGGCTTAAAGAGATACTTGAGAGTTAAATTATTGACTAATAGAACTGAAGGGTTAAACGCTTTGTTCAAAATGGCTAAACTCTTTGAGGATTTGGAAGATGAGGAAAAAGAGTTTAGCAAGGTGGCTTACAAGAACACATCATCCAATGTCTATGTTTCTAAACCCAACAACAATGTTAATAAGAGCACAGCCATTGTTCCTAACCAGAAACCTGAAGGAGGAGCTACAGATGGAGGGTTAAAACGAGCTCAACCTGAAGGACACAAAGGTGTGGTTAATCCTTGTAGGCATTGTGGTGAGAGATATTTCTCTGGACATCGATGTAGATCACTCCAGTGACTTAAGGCTATATAACTGACTCCTGAAATGAATAAGAATGAATAGGCTTGAGAGGGAGTTGAGCCACTAGCCAACAAGGAGGCTGTAGACGAAGATGAGCTATCCTTGATGTTAATATCTGTGTTGTCGGAAGAGAAATCGATGCGGATGATGGGAACTATTATAGACAAGCAAGTAATGGTCTTGATAGATTCTGGAGCTACTTGTAACTTCATCTCAAAAGATGGGGCTAAGAAGATGGGATTACAAATTACTGAAACTCCGTAATTTAGAGTTTCTATATGGAATGGACAGGTCATATATGGAAGTAGAGTGTGTAAAAGAGTTACTGTTAACATCCAAGGAACTGACATCACCGGAGATTTTTGTTGCTTTGACTTGGGAACAACGGATGTGGTATTAGGGTACTCTTGGCAGGCCAAATTAGGTGAGACGAAAGTTAATTGGGGTCTTCACAGATTAAGGTTCAAAAAGGACAAAAAATGGGTGTTGTTAACGTGAAATCCAGAACTAGTAAGGCAGCAGGTTTCTTTTAAATCCTTGGAATTGTCACAGGCTAAAGGTGATGAATGGTTTTTATTGGAGTTGACTAAGCTGTTTGAAAAACCTGAGATTACAGATTCTGTGAAACTAAGCAAGAATGTGGAGAAATTATTAACACGATATGGTGAAGTGTTTCAGTTATCAAAAGGGTTGCTTCCTCCCTGGAACCGTGAACATGCTATAACCGTAAGAGAGGGTTCTACACCAGTCAATGCAAGACCCTATATGATAGGCTCCTCGATGGTAGACCCTCGACCAATACACAAGGCCTAGATTCGGTTATTGAGTTTTTGGCTAAATACACCAAGGATAAAGGGGAGACGAACCTCCTTGGGAAACATGTCGAAGATAAAGGAGAGACGACCTTCTTAGACATGTTTCAGCTACCTAAGCTCAACGACTTGTCCATCACTCGAGCACCTGAGCCGGACTTAAGGAGATCACTACAACAACCTTCCCCGGAGGATCATGAAGACATACAGTCACATATCAAGACGCTCCGGGAGCTACAAAGCAAATTAAGATATAAGGTTGATCGCTATGGATTCTTGACTCAATCAGCTAACTTCTCAACTTTGAATCAGCCCAAACAAAGCTTGGAGCTAAAAGTTATGAATTTTAGAAGCTGGACCTTCTGCGCAAAGTCCTTATTCGTGACAAGGCCAAAGACTGAGCCATACAGCCCAACTCAGGCGTGGCCTTCACCTCAAACAACTTGGAGTTTATTCTTGGGCTTTTCATGGTTCCAACAGGCCCAAGACCGCAGAAATCCACCATTGGATCCACAAGATACACTCCCAACAAGAAGATTGTCCGATCCGGTGTTCTTTAAGGAAGGTCCGAGATATGTTGGCTTCAAGGGACTTCAAACGTATGTGTGATGACCAGGAGACTATCCAAGCCACTCAGAATCATCTAGGAAAGTCTTACCATGCACCAGCTCTCACATAATTGGGCGAATCCCCCAATTAAAAACTTTCCATNAATTGGGCGAATCCCCCAATTAAAAACTTTCCATATCCGGCTGATCGTCAAATCTTGTCCAACAGCTATAAGATCGACGGCCCCTATCACTTGTCCGTTGGACACTTAAATTTTTTATATTTCTTCCTGTTTTTATTCTCATAACCGTTGTAGCTGAGCCTATATAAGCTCATGCATTTCTTTTGTTAGATAGACAAGTTTTTTCATCAAATAAACAAGTATTTCTTTTAAAGCATGTGTCTTGAGCTTTGGCCGTCTTTATCTGTTTGAGGATTCGAGAGAGAGAGTCAAGATCAGGTCTTGTGAGGATTCCAAGCTTGATCGGA
>OVAX01000595.1:0-72992 GCA_900406405.1 Lepidium africanum
TTTCCGACGGAAACCTACGAATTTAATTATTTTATAATTAATTAAAATATCCGTCGGTTTTTGTCGGTAATAACCTAGAAATTTCCGACGGAATTTGATTCCGTCGAAAATGTTTTCTGATTTTCCGACGGAACCATATTCCGTCGGAAATTCCATCGGATTTAGCTACCTTTTCTTGTAGTGCTCTCTATATTCTCTCCTCAACGACACTCATTTTTAACTCTCTCTTCCACATTATTATTTTTACTACTGACATCACCAGTGACACGTCAATTTTGTCTAGTTTAGTTAGACAAAATTAACAACAAAACAGAAGGTAGTCTTAATCTTATTAGGCTATCTACAATGGTTTTGATGAGATTCAATACCCTCATTTTTCTATCACTCCACATCATCTTCTTTCCCTTCCATAGTATCATCTAATATTAATAATTAATGATTAAATTACAATAATTAAGAATGCAATCATTTTAAAAAAATGTTTCTACATACTTAAAATTATTCTTTTTATTTCAAATACATATAACATTTTATTTGAAATACAGATTTGGAAATGAGTAATTATTGAGATTTAGATAGCAAAATGATGATTATTATAATTCAGGGTTATGAAAATTTTGTTGTTAGAATTTATATTATTGTGTCTTTAAAATTAAGTGTTCATAGAATAATAATAAAAACTATAGGAAAACAATTTTTCTGTGTCCAAATCAAATGAAACAAGTCTCTATTTATAGAACACAAAAAATGATGAATTTTAGTAGAATTTTAAACATTTTTTAAATAACGAAAACAAAATTAATTCAAATCATAAATTTTGGACGACAAAAAAAACTTAAGAATCAGCTAACAAATCAAAACTGGATATTTGTCCTATCTCACATTCTCTCCTCTCCATCTTAAAACCAATCTCTCACTTTTATTATTTTTTTATTCTATTCAACATGTTGAATTAATTCAACAACCTAAAATGTCATGTCATTTTTTTTGTGTTTTCAACATCTTCATTGTATTGCTTCAACAGTTGAAATAAAATTTCAACTGGTCCATTGTAAGGAGTCTTACAAGAATGTTTTGGAAGACAAAACTACTATTACAAACCACGTAGAACACAAATCTAGAATTTTAAGCTTGAATCTTTCAGCTTCTCCTCAATGATTATGTCAATTTTGTTCACCATTCAGGGGTTAGATAATTCTACCAATCACCAACTTCTCCTTTGCAGAAAGAACTATTGTAATTCACATTCAACAATGTTTTTCCGGTTTTTTAACCTCTAAACCACTTAGATTACGTAGAGAGCATAGTTCCAAAATATCGTTAACTAATCCTCTCTCTTCTTCTTCTTTTGTGAAGGGATATCCCAAAAATTCAGCAAGCCTCTTGACCTGGACACATGGCTCAGTTTTCAATTCATCATACCTCATGAAAAGAATATTCTTGGGGTTGTCCAAGCTTGTTTGTACTAGATTTAGCACGATAATATAATTAAGTGGGGAAGTCAAAGATCTCATTTGATTAAGTAAGTTAAAATGACGTGATAGAAAGTGACGATGACGGGCTCGTATAGCTAACACATTTGCCTAAGTACAAAGAAATATCTGAGTCAATGTATTATGCTGTAGTCATCTACCTTACTGCTGACGATTCACCTTCCCTATTATAGGGGAATGTCGTACCATTATTCTTCTGCATGCACTTGGCACGTCCCTTCCACAAGTCGCTGACACCTCTTGTTGCTGGGCCTGCTGAAAGGCCCGTTAAGATGAAAAGTGGGCTGAGATAGTGAGATGGTCTGTTAATCCATCTATGAGATACTGGGCCTGTCTTAGTGGATCTGTTAATGGAGCAGGAGGTTTGTCAACCCCCAACAATAGCCCTCCCCCAAGTCTGGCGACGAGGATGGAGTCGCAGACTTATGTGAAGTTTACGAGGCACATGCTGATCTACTATGACACGTGACGCTGCTCTGTTGGCTGGTCGTCATTAATTAAGAACACATGGCCGACATGATGTGACAAAAAAAATACCGTGCCAGATTTAGGGTTTGTGTAGGCATAATCATAGCGATGCTTCGATAACCTCGCCATTTTCCTATAAATAAGTGAATCCTTAGCTTGTTTTCTTTATTTTCTGCCTCGCAAAGCTTCTTCGCTAGGTATTCTCTCTTCTTTTCTCTCGTTTCATTTTCCGTCTTTTAAATTTATGTCGAGGCGCTATCTTTCCGGGGATGTCTCGAGTTTCTGGCGCGGGATTAACTAGGAGCGACTCGGAATCGAGTGTTTCTAGTTCTGAATCGGATCGTCTACGGGCGGATGATGGTGTTGAAGTCAACTTAGACGTGGGTTATGAAGTCAACTCATCGGCTCAGAATGTTGAGGCCAAGATTTCTGCAAGGGATGACGAGGCCAACATTTCAATAGACGATGATGGGGATTCGACGGAGATTGATGACGCCAACAATACAAAGGGAAATGATGAGCCTCTTGAAAAGGAATGACAAAGCTATTGTGTTGCTGAGAGTTGACGAGGCCATAGCCTCGAAAGTAGTTGACGAGGCCGACACTTTGCCGAGAAACGACGAGGCCGCTTCTTTGGGGCAAAATGACAAGGTCGACATTGTTTTGGGAAGTAACAAGGCTGATGTTGTAATTGAAGGTGACAAAGCCAATATTGGGGCCAATGTTGTGATAGGTAGTGAGGCCAATGACGAGGTCAACATTGTAACAGTAGGTGACAGAGCCAATGTTGTAATAGTAAGTGATGAGGCCAATGTCGATGCGGAAAGTGACGAGGCCAACATCGAGGCTAGTGATGCGCAGGGAGATGACGAGACCAATGTCCTCGATGAAGTTGACGAGGTCACGACTGACAATGACGAGGACACTACATTGGGCGACAACTTTGAGCCATTGAGGGATATAGGTCCTGAGATAGAATGTGCTGAGGATGAACAATCTAACATAGACTCAGTCACGTCGGAGGAAGTCAGGCCGGCTCATTATGAGGCACGTAGGCAGACTTGGGACTAGTTGAGGTCGCTGAATTGGCCTCCTTCCAAAAGCACCAAGTAGTCGCTTCGGCAAATAATTAACAAGTGCGGTATTAAACTACCGGTTTGGTTTCGAGTTCCTGGTCCCACTCAGAGGCCGTGGTCCCCGCCTAAAGGCTACATCTACTTGCACGAGTATTTTTTCAAGGACTGCGACATGCAATTTCCGTTTCCTCAGCTGCTTGTTAACTATTGTGCGCGTTGGAATATTGCTTTTAAGTAGTTGGCTCCGGCGTCGATGAAAAATATGATGGTGTACTTAACTTTGGGAGCGGAGTGCGGTGTGAATGTGACAAAGCATTTTTTTGAGGAGGTTATGAGGTTGTCCACGAATCCGAAGAAAGACAGGACTTTCTACATTTCTGCGAAAACTAACTTTGGGATAGCCAACGGGTTTCCTAGTAAAATCAACTGCTGGTGTGATCACTACTACTTTGTTAGTTTTATTGTAGCTTCGAGGGCAAGAATGGCGAAGTTGGGTGAGATGTCGAGCTACGAGGCGATTTTCGCAAAGTCTATGGTCGTACTAGACACTGAGGATCCTGAGCCGGACACAACCTTTGTTGTGAAAGGACATGTGCATTTTGACGAGGCCAAGGGCAAAGCCAGGGAGATGGTGATTGGTTCTGGTGAGGCTTTGGTTGTGCCTTCTCCTCGGCCTTTGTCTTCGGTTACTCCCCGAGGGCTGTCCTGGGTTCGTAGTGAGGACAATGCTATTCTGCGAAGGAAGAATTCGAAGAGGTTCGTTGAGGCAAGTGGTGAGTTCTCCGTGGCTCGTACTAGGAAAATGCTCTGTATTTATGATTCTATGCCGAGGAGAGTTGAAGAGTCTACGCCGAGGGGAGTTGAAGAGTCTACGCCGAGGAGAGTTGAAGATACTTCAACGAGGAGAATTGAGGATACGTCGACGAGGAAAGGGGAGCCAAATTATGATATCTCGTTCAAGTACAAAGGGATGAAACCCCTCGGTTCCGATCGCAATGTAGTCGGTAAGCTTTTGCTTAAGACAAAGGGCTCGATGTGTGGTATACTGAAGCTAGAGTTAATGTTGGAAGGAGGCCTCCTCATCGATACGGCCGCTTTGTTGGCGTAAGTTAGTCCTCGACATTATTGTGGGTTGTTTCTTTTGTCCTCATTAGTTTCTAACCGTTGTGTTGTATAGGCGTTTTGCAACCTCAATCTGCTTGGGGAGCGGTATAATGATCACCACACTGCTCGTGATGAGAATGGTCATATGTGTGAATTGGGCGAGTACAAGGAGAGATGTCGTAATACCGAGGTCGATGTGTTGGATGGTTTGCGTAACTTAGGCAAGGAGAGAAAACAGCGGTTGGCGCTTGCCGAGGAGATTGAGGCACTGCGTGCTCAGGTGAGCAAATAGTCATCGTTCGTACTTCTCCATCTTTGAAAAGTGTGACGAGACTATTTGTTAGGTACGTGAGAAGGTTGTCATTGAACTTGCTCGGCACGGTAAGGAGCGAGACTTGCTCAACTCCAAATGGAAGCGCGTCGGGGAGCATATATGTGCCTTGCGGTAAAGAATACGCCTCATCTTCTGCATTGTCAAGCGTTGGAAACTCAGAGTTGTGTCCAATTTATGAAGGACAAGATGGGTGTGGCCGTGCCGAGGGCTGTTATGACAAAGCTGAGCGAGGATTCAATGACATTAGAATCTCAAACATCAGCTATTCTTGTTCCGACACATCAGGACGAGGACCTCGACCATCTTGTGGTAGTGGCTAACGACACATGCTCTGAAACCTTGATAAGTTGAGTGAAGACATGCGATGTTTTTGTGTTGGCGTCAGTAATATTTTGTCTAGATTTGTTCTTTTTTTTTTTATACCGGCTAGACTTTTGGATTTTGTCGTCAGTAATATTTTTGTCGATCCTGGACGCGGTTATGCTTAACAGATGTTGTACATTTTTAGGTGATTTATGAAATAGCGGAGTTTTATTTATTGCATTTCTCGTACCTTAACGGATCGGGCCCGGTGTTCGGCTTATCCAAGTTGACGAGGCAAGTATCGTGCTCGGCTTTTGGGTTTAATAGGTGTGAAACTATGGTTCGGCTTATCCTGTTGTGCCTTTTGCTAGTGATGTGCTCAGCTTTAACTTAAGCTATCTAGGAACAGAGTTATGGTCTGGTTTACCTTATATAGCCGATGCAAGAGCTCGACTTGACTTTAGTTTGGTGAATTATGTGAAAATTTACCGGGGTGAAGCAAGAACTGTTAGATGATTTTTTTTTTGTTTGTATTATAGCCAGATCCAAAGGCTGCCTACGTAACCCGTGAGGGGATCAAGCCAGACGTAGTTCTTAGTTACAAATTTATGATAGCGTAAATTAAGATAATTGCTGAGAAGCGCTTCAGTGATGGTGACGCATCGGTGATTATTGGAACAACTTCAAAGAAAACAAGTGTCATGAAGAGCCTTGGTGTTGATGTGGTCGATGGTCTTCAATAGTAAAAGTGTTTAAGATTGTTCGCGTTCCAGCTTCTCGGTACCATATCTTCGGCCATCAACATAAGTTTATAGACTGTAAGCTTCACAACTTTGGAGATGTTATACGGGCCTTCCCAGTTTAAACCAAGCTTTGCTGCGTTTGGTTTGACGGTGTTTTCGAACACTTGGCGCATGACGAGGTCACCTTATGCGAACCTTCGGTGTTTGACCTTCTTGTTGCTGGTGTTGTTGAACTCGTAAGTGCGCTGCGTCATAGATTCGAGGTCGTTAAGGTTGCCGTAGATCTTTTCTCGGTTAAGATTTTATTCGAGCATGAATACCTGACAGCGGATACATTCTACGTTTACCTCTGCTTGAACCATTGCCTTAATGCCGTGCGACAATGAGAAAGGTATTCGGCCAGTTGACCTTTTGGGTGTTGTTTGGTATGACCATAATACGCCATCAAGCTCGTCAGACCGTCGTCCATTATTTTCGTCAAGGCGCTTCTTAATGCCTTCAATTATTATCTTGTTTGTGGCCTCGGCTTAGCCGTTTCCTTATAAGTTTCAAGGGGTGCTTTTGCTGAGATAGATTTTCCAACGTGCGCAAAATCTTTCAAACTTGGACGAGGTGAACTCCGAACTATTGTCTATGACAATATCATATGTTAACCGGTGGCAACAGATGATAATTTTTCAAACGAATCTCTGCACGTCGGAGTCTTGGATTTTTGTGAAAGAGTCTGCTTCTACCCACTTGGTGAAATAATCCTTCATGACGAGGAGGAAACACTTTTTTGTTGACACGGATAGGAGACCGACTATATCCATGGCCCAGCACATGAACGGGTATGGCATTGCTGACGAGGTGAGATTTTCGGATGGTGCGTGTCTCTGACACTTTTTGCATGTCTGAGCGTATTTTTCGGAATCAGCTATCATAGTTGGCCAGTAATATCCCAGACTTTGAACCTTTTGGATGAGTTTTCGTCTTCCGAAATGGTTTTCACAAGCGCCTTCGTGGACCTCGGCCATGACGCAACGAGTCTCCTCTCTATCGATGCACTTGAGCAGAACCCCGTTCGCTAATCATCGGTGCAAGTTACCTCCTACTTCCATTTAAAAGTGCTATTTTCTTTGAGTCGTGTTTCGTTCCTCCTATCCAAGCTTATTTCACCGTCGGTGATGTATGCTCTGATTTCATTTCTCTGATCTTTCTTGTCTACTTCTTTGTTTTTTGTGAATTATCAAATTCTTCTTCCTCGGCCTCGTCAATGATGAGGCATTGTCCTTTGGTTAGTTCGATGCTTGGATACTCGATGAACTCGATAAGAATGACTCTGTGCTGTGTTGTGTCTGACGTGGAGGTTAGGGCTGCTACTGTGCTAGCAGAATTGTTGTCTTCGTGGGGAATTTTGACGAGCTCGAACATGAAAAACTCCTTGGCTAGTTCTTGGACTACTTTTAGGTATGCGGCCATTCGTTCACACTTGGCCACGTACTCTCCGCTATACTGGTTGATGGAGAGTGGAGAATCTATTAAGGCCAGGATATGTTGTGCACCATGTGCTTTTGCGAGGCGTAGCCCCAAGCCGTGGCGAGATGCAGAACCATCGCCGTATAGAGTAAATTTTTTTGCTTGTTCTGGTGGAAGGTTGTTTTGCGGTGCCGGGGACAATTTGATAATAAAATCTGCTAAGACCTGAGATTTGGCGCTAATACGTCTGTTGTACTCGATATCATATTTGCTTAGTTCGATGACCCTTTTGGTTAGTTGTCCGGATTGACTAGGGCAATGGAGAATCATTCGCAGTGGATGGTTTGTCAGGACGATAACGACATGAGATTGGAAATATGGACACAACTTTCGTGCCGCAGTCACTACTGCCAATGCCAATTTCTTGGTTGCGTAATACCTTTTCTCCACGTCGTCCAATCCCTTGCTGATATAAAATATGGGTTTTTGTTCGCCCCGATCTTCTTTGACGAGCACTCTGCTGATAGCAGCAGTGGCAAAATATGTTTTGAGTTGTCGGAACGTTGCTTCGCATTCCTCATCCCAGATAAAATGCTTGTTCCCATGTAGGAGTTAGTAGAAAGACAGGCATCTGTCCGTCGAGCAGGAGACGAAGCGATTGAGGGTGGCGATCCGGCCTATCAGCCGTTGCACTTCTCATGTGTTTTTTTGGGATGGCATGTCAAGTACCGCGGTTATCTGCTTTGGGTTGGTTTTGATTCCTTGTTGAGTGAAAATATAGCCGAAAGCACACTTGGATGGGTTGAGCTTCATTTGGTAGGTGTTGAGCACGTCAAAACATTTTTTGAGGTCGACGACGTGAGCTTCGGCTTTTAGGTATATAGACTTCCATTGTTTGCCCGAGTTGTCTTGTGAACATTTTGTTGACGAGCCTTTGGTAGGTGGCTCCGACATTTTTGAGTCCCAATGACATGACTTTGTAGCAGTAAGTGTCGTAGTCAGTAATAAAAACAATCTTTTCTTGGTCGGCCGCGTTCATTTTGATTTGGTTGCACGCAGAGAATGCATCCATGAAAGACATCAGCTCGTTCTCGGCGGTTGACTCTACGAGCTGATCAATGTATTGGAGTGGTATCTTTTGGGCAAGCTTTATTGAGATCGGTGAAATCTCCGCAAACTCGCCAACTACCATTCTTCTTTGACGACGACGGGGTTGGCTAACCATTCTGGGTACTTGACTTGAGTTTTGAACTTGGCCTCGGTCAAGTGATCGACCTTGTCGTTCACCGCCTGTGAGTGCTCGGGTCTGAGCTTTCGTCGTTTTTGTTTAGTTGGCTTGTATGTGGGGTCGATATTGAGCTTCTGGTTTATTATTTATGGATCTATTCTGGGTATGTCTCCTGTACACCACGCTAATATTGAAGTGTTGTGTTTTAGGAAGGTGATGAGCTCGTCTTATAAGGCTGTGGGTAGTTCCTGACTGATTTTTATCAAATATTCTGGTTTGTCCGCGGCCAAGAAAATCTGCTCGGTCATTTCTTTTTTGGGGTTGTCTTGTAGTATGTTCCTTAGGAAAGTTCTTGTGGTTGTTTCACTGGTGATCATGCACGATCATCCTGCTGAATTTTTGAGTTTGTGCTCGGTAATAAAGCACGTCCTGGCCATCCGTTGGTTGCCATGTAGTGTGAAGATTCCCCGATTGTTGGGGAATTTCACACATTGATGGTGTGTTGAGACAAAGACCATCATGGTGTGAATCCAAGGAGTTCCCAAGATTATGTTATAGATATTTGGTCGGTCGACGATGAGAAACTTAGCCCATCTGGTTGTGTCGGCGAGAAGAATTGGTAGTTTTAAAGTTTCGTAGGTTAACATTTAGTGTTCGTCGAACCCGGTTAATAGCCGAGCGGACTCCATGAATTCTATGTCAGCATTTGGGATTGCCAGTTTATCTAGATCTTCCTTAAAGATCAGGTCCACTGTACTTCCTGTGTCAACGAGGACGCGTGTGACATCACAGTCCGCAACATGGAGTTTGACGACCACGGGGTCGTCGTGTGGGTGTTGTACACCTTCAGTGTCGGCGTTGGTGAAACTTATGACTTCACTGTGATGAGTACTTCTTACAACTTCACTCGCGTTCGTAATTTTTTATTGCCCGTACTGAGTCGTTGCCTTCTTTTAAACTTCCCATAATCATGACAATTGTTCGAGGAGGTGGTGGTGGGAGTAGCTCTTCACGGTCCACACGTTTGTGCGGTGGCTCCTCGTCATTTCTACTCGTCTTGTCTCGGTCTCGTGATCTCTGGTTGCTCGATCCACCGCGGTCTTCGTACGGGCATTGCTCGGTGTCTGTTAGTTTACTTTTTTTTTCTTCAATTTATCCAGTAATAGTTACTTCAGGCGAAAGCACTGAAAGGTTGCGTGGCCGGTATGCTTGTGGTACTTGCAATAGGACCATTTGTCACGTGACGCATCTTGGTACCATTTGTTTGTTGGGACCCAGGCGCGTTGGGATCTATCGTCAACAACATTGACTGCGTAAGTGGAAGCTTGCTTTCCTTTGTTGTTCTTGTACCCTCGGTCATAATGTTGGTGTGGTTCGTGGTACTCCTCGTGCGTCGACTCCTTGGCTGCTTCCTTGATCGCTGGGGATCGACTGCTGTACCTCCTTAGTTTGGCGGCCCTCGCTTCTTCTATTTCTACAAACACAGCTCTGCGGTGCAAGGCATCTTCTAGGGATAGTGGCTGGCGTAACCTAAAATTGGTTATAAGTTCTAAATTGTAGTGTAGAGCTTCCCGTAACATGTCAATGCCAGCATCGTCGGTTATTGTGATTCATGATGCCACCTCACCGAATCGTCCGAAGAAAGAGCGAAGAGACTCCTTCATTCCATGTATTGTCGTTTAAAGCCGGCTATTGAGGCATTCCTTTACATAAACACCGATTAGTGCCTGAGGAAAGCCTCGGAAAGTTATTGAAAGTTGTTGATAGAATATTGGTCAAGTTTATAAAACTATTCCATGGTGTCGTCGGTTATGTTTTCGACGAACAGTTGACAATACCCTACGTCTCTCTCTTCAGGGAGGAACCTCGTCCTACCCATGGCTAAGTTAAATACTTTTAGGAATTTTCTAGGATCGGACTTTCCATCGAAGGTCGGATATCTGACTTTCATGTTAGAGCGCAACGGAGTACCGGACAGTTGTTTAGTAAAAGGTGTGTTCTGTGTCTCATAGAGCACACACACAATTTCGGTGCGGAGCTTTGGGATCGGTGCATCTGGGCCATCATGTTGCCTACCTCGGTCCTTAGCACACATATTTCCACATCCCTGGGGTCGTCAGATTCGGTTGTTAGAAGTGGTGGGGATGTGGACGCGCCCACTTGGCTTCTAATTTGACGGGGTTCCAGCGAGCTGTCGAATAGTTGTATTTGTAACCGAGGCGGGGACAGATTTGTCGTGCGATCAATGTTAATTTATGGGCGTCTAGTGTTAAGATCTTTGTTGATCTCGGCTCGTAACTGGGCCAATATTTCCGAGGATTTTTCGGATCTGTCTGTTACTTTCTCCATTCGTTCCATTATGGAAAAGAGTGAGTCCGCTATGCGCTGGACCTTCTTAGTACTTAGAGTTTTTTCATTATTAGCCAAGGTTAGTTTATTGACGTCCATGTTGGGTGTGTCTTGCTCTGTTCCCACTAGTGTTTCGGTGAGCTGGACAATTTTTGGCATCGATGGTGATGCCTTGGGGGAGGGCGGTCCCATTTTTTATCCGAGGGGGATCTTTTTGATCCCCGTTGCTGGGTTCTGGTCGGTCATTTTTGTCACGTGTGCGTTGGAAATCTTTCCCCCCTTCTTCTAGCACCAATTGTATATACTGGATTTAGCACGATAATATAATTAAGTGGAGAAGTCAAAGATCTTGTTTAATTAAGTGATTAAAATGACGTGATAGAAAGTGACGAGGACAGGCTCGTTATATTTATAAAACGGGCTCATTTAGCTAAAATATTTGCCTAAGTACAAAGAAATATCTGAGTCAATGTATTATGCCGTAGTCATCTACCCCATTGCTGACGATTTACCTCCCCATTTATAGGGGAATGTCCTACTATTATTCTTCTGCACGTGTTAGGCGCGTCCCTTCCATAAGTCGGTGACACCTCTTGTTTACGGGCCTGCTGAAAAGGGCCCATTAAGATGCTAAGTGGGCTGAGATGGTGAGATGGCCTGCTGAAACGGGCCCGTTCTATCCATAAGATATCAGGCCTGTCTTAGTGGATCTGTTAATGGGCCGAGATGTTTGTCAACCCCAACAAAGCTGCCACTCTAATAGCTAAGGAAATGGTCCTAAAATGGACCATAAAAGCTCACTCCACTACAAAATGACTCGAAGGTTGAATCGAGAATGCTTATACTCGCTTCCTTGTTATGATATTTGCACCTGAAAAACCAAAGCGATATCAACGCGTCCTTTACATACATACACAAGTACACAACCTTGCATGAAGAATCTTTGAGACCCTCTTTCAAGGTATGCAAAGGCATGTGAGCCGAGAACAGCCTCAGAGATGATGATGAAAACTTACTTAGATCTGGAGTTGAGGTTTTGAGATACATAGCGATCTCAAAGAATGGTACTATGCTATGAGGATTTTCAGATAGTAAAGGATGGGTCAGAGGATCATCACCAGAAGGCTGTTTAGATTTCTCCAAGATTGTGATTGATAGTGCCTTGAGCCAAACTGTACCGGATTTGGGGAAAGAAGCGAGAATTATGTCGGTATCTTGAGGTAAAAGGAAAAGGGTCAAACCATATCTTACTTGATAATCTGACTGAATGACAAAGAGCTTTTTATGTGGTCTCACTTTACCACCATCTGAAATGCGCGAAACTTCGATTGGTGGAAGCCGGTCCATGAAGATTCTCCCTTTTCCTACGTGCACTTCCCCTCTTTTGGTAAGCATCCAGTATCTCAGCAAATGAACATTTCTCTAAGCTGGTGGTGATGCCGATCTCTCCTTTCTCGATTTCTAGTTCTGTTTCGCCATTGTTGAGGAAGAAAAGTGATCCGAGACTCAACAAATCGAAGAGAAAAGGAAAACTTTGTTGATTCAGGAACTGTGAAACGGAAAGTCTCACCAGAAAGTCATTGCACTCTCTTTGAAGAGGGTCTTCCCTTTGTAAGCAAAGGTAATAAATNCCTCAAGTGATTTGCTGCTTCCTTCCCGACGTAGGTTTGACGGAGGTATCAGTCTCGTTGCTAAAGCACCTCTAGAAGTGTGTTTGGAAATTGATGACTTTTTGGAGAGTGTTGTAGTAATACCAACATTCTATTCATCTATAATAGAGGAGACTACACATATTCATTCTTCCACAATACACATGGAAAATCGACACACAACCATTCTATTATTCTATAAATACAACTCTTTATTATTTTTTGTTTCCTTATTAATCAGAATTCTTACCCATTTCTCTTTACAAATAATCAAAATTAGAATTTAGATTCTTGTGCCAAATCATGTTCGAACAATTGACGCTATATGTGGTACAACAACAAAAAAATTTCATGCACAAGGAAAACAAAAAAAGATTTCTCCGCACATGAGGTACGAAATCAAGATCTTCAACTACGATTAAACGAAACATGATCAAGTTCATTGTCAATTAAATTTGATATGCGGTTCATCAAAGGTTAGAGCAAAGCTTTTA
Source organism: Lepidium africanum (assembly GCA_900406405.1). Classification (NCBI taxonomy): domain Eukaryota; kingdom Viridiplantae; phylum Streptophyta; class Magnoliopsida; order Brassicales; family Brassicaceae; genus Lepidium; species Lepidium africanum. The sequence goes on from OVAX01000595.1 coordinate 12,700, forward strand.
ATGGAATAACGAATTTCAAATCATAAACGTAATTTGTTTTTCTTTCTATTGTTGTGATGCTTTGTTTATTATTGTTCATGATAAGTATCACTCATGATTTCATCGGTCTATGCTTCATTAAAAGCTTAGTGATCAGATTTTAATTTTAATTGCCATCATGCTTATTTGGTATCTTATCATATTATTATATATCATGATGGTTTAGTATTACTGGATTAGCTTTGAAATCATAAACCTAATTGTTAAAACGTTTTTTTTTTTAGGTTTACACAATTGTTAAAACGTTGAAAGAATTTCATGGTTTAGTAATTCATAACTACTAACTTTATTGGCTAGCACCTGGTACTTATCTAAATATTGGAGGTGGGTTTCACCTCAATACTAGTCTAACAAAAATCTAACTCGGTCCAAGACCCATCAAGGATATCAGCCTAAAGCTAATCTCGAATCTCGGTCCAAAGCTCATCTTGGACCTCGGCACAAAACTCATCTCGAACCTCGGCCCAAAATCCACTAGTCAAGATAAATGAAAAAGATAAGAAATATTCCATATTACAAATATGTAATATTTCCGAGAATCTAGGAAGATCCTTAGGGATAATGTCAATTTTTCTATTAGGAAAAGGAAAAGTTATATTGTAATCTAGATCTAAACCTCCTCTATTCATCTATAAATAGAGGAGATTACCTCCAAAAATAAAACATTCATTCTTCCACAATACACATGAAAAATCGACACACAACCATTTTATTATTCAATAATCACAACTCTTTATTCTCTTCTTTGTGTCTCCTTATTAATCATAATTCCTACCCACTTCTCTTTACAAAAAATCAGAATTAGGATGTAGAACCTTATGCTAAATACGGTTCAAATACGATGCACTATTTTGTTTAACATTACTAATTTATATAAATTTCCATCCATACATGAACGCGAGTTTGTTTACTATGGCTATAAATGGTAACACTTATTTCGGTATTTTCATGGCAAGTTACTAATCATAACAAAATTAATTGAAAAATGACGATTAATTAACTACACCAACTTTATACTATTATGTAGTTAAACATACTAATTTTGATAATGTGTCCTTTCATACACAAACTTTATGTTACCTCATCGTGACATATATGAATTGTTGTTGTACATGTAAAAGCACTATAACTATACAATTTCCGACTAATCAAACACTGAAATTTGTTATCGCTGAAGTTGATTAGTTATGGACATAATACTTGAATCTGATGATGAAGACGCGGACCCAACCCAAACCTATATATTTTCGATCACTTTTGATTCAGGTCTTTGGGTCCGGGTATTTTGTAAATGGGATGTGGAAAGCATCAAACTTTCTTTCTATTCAAGGATGGTTATGCTTCCTAGATTATGTAGTGGGGCATGTTTGGGAGCTCGTGAAATTAGAATCAGTATTTCTACCTTACATTCAGATTTGAAGTAGTGTTTTGGGCGATGACATGTCTTCAATTCCCCTTAATATGTCAAAAGTTGAGTTAAAAACATATTGCTTAAATGTTTTGCAGATGGTGGCAACTCTAGAAATCTGTCATGCATTTATTTTTTACCTAGAAAACTTCTCGGTTGAAGAACCTTTTTAGATTTTTCTCTATTCGTATAATTATTAAGACTTTGAATCATAGGGCTGATTTTCTCGTTCGTAGTATTAGAGGATCAACCTTTGGTCAAACCTTGTATACACTCTTTGAAGGATTTCCCAATTTTTAATAAAGTAATCAATTGATAATATATAAAATTTTTAAAATAAGATAGAGATATATTATTTTGATAATTAACATCAACAATTTAATATATAATCTAATATTATTTATATTAGCTTATTTTATTTTTATTTTAGTTAGTATATTTTGTATTATTTTTTATTATTAGTTTTATTCCTTTTTGTTGACAAATTTTTCTTTTTTGATAACATCGTTAGTTCTTTTATTAGTCGATGAACCAATGACTGTTAAGACTATCTTCAATGGTTCGCTTTATTTTTTCTCTAGAAATAGAGAAGAGTTTGCTACAATGGTTTACTCTATTTGTTACTTTAAATAAATTTATTAATTTCTAAGATGTCTATTTACGTTTTTTTTGGTCAAAAAATGTCCCTTTACTTTTCAAATCTAAATATTTTACCTATTTATATTAAATAATTAATAAAAGGATTAGTAAAATCATAATTAATTTAAGATAAAGTTTCATCACATTACATTCATGCATATGTTCAAGTTGAACAAGCAAGAGTTTTAAGAAAAGAGTTGATCAACAAGCTCCTTCCGCATCTACTCTTTTTGGGCAATACTTCAATAATATTAATGGAAGTTGAAGCAATATTAGATCAGTGGTTCTTAAGGTTTTAAAATATATTTTTATTAGTAGTTTATCTTAATTTAGTGCTCGTTATGTATTTTTAATTATTTAAGCAATATGTGAGTTAAGAAATATGTCCTTGTATTTTCTATTGTAATATATATTATTGTTTCATTTTCATATTTTTATTAAAAATTTGATAAAATTTTAAATACTATTTAATATTTTGAACTATATAATCTTAATTATTTAATAATGTTTAATAAATCCAGAGATTTTAATAATTTAGTTAGTTTTAGTAAAATAAATTAAAATTTTGTAATATGTATATTTTTATCATATAATTTTGCTTACGTATAAAATAATAATACACTATAAATTATAAGATTATTTTTTAAGGAAAAAGCCCTACTCTGAAAAATAGAAGAAGAAATAGAATCCTCTAAATATGGAGGAAAAAATAGAGATATCAATTTTTAGAGCAAGAAGTAAAGCACCATTAGAGACATTTTTTCTTGAGTACCATTAGAGATGTTCCAAATGAACAAAAAAACTAAATTTTTATCGTGATCACCGGCTGTTGTTGCTGCACAAAGAACTTTCTATTTTGTTTTCTTGACAAACCGCTCACATTATGCAAAGAGCAGAGCTGCATGATTTTGTCAAGAAAACCACTTTGTTCTTTTTCATGAGTGAATGGACAGCTCAATCCTTAACCTGAACGAAAGGATCTAGTTTCATTTCTTCATACCTCGTAAAAAGAACATGTTTAGAGTCTTCCAAGCTGCCTCTTTGAAAATAACTCGATAAGTGTTCCAAAAAGTGTCCAAAGTTGCCAACTCGGCTTCATAATGACTCAAACGCAGACTCAAGAATGCTTTTTGATTATGCCTAGGTAATGGAGGCTACATCTTTCATTTAAGAGGGAAGCTGATTTAAAATCGACCGGTTTTTTTTTTTTTTTAGTCAACTAAAATCGAGGGGTTTGATGTTTTTCTTTTTGCGTATTTTTCATCGTTACAGAATATACTATATATTGAGACTTGTCTGACTTAAATACTGACAGATATTCATATATTTTACATTTGATGTTTTGTGTCTATTAATTAAGCCATGTGATAGACTTGTCATTTGTTCTTTGTTTCGAACAAGCATAAGATGGTAGGAAGTAGGAATTTAATGTCTCTTTTGAGTAAGCTTGAAATAGATAGCTTGAGTTGTAGGTTATCTACAAGTTAGTTAGGATAAGTTCTATATTTTAGGAGAATATCTAGATATAGTTAGTTCCAAATTAAACTAGGGTTTTGAGTAATGATCCCTATAAATAAGAGATATCAAAGTTGTGATATCCTTAGAGAGTTATTTTGTGTTGTAAGAACTTTAGTTTTTGAGCAATATATCTAAAGTTAATAAGAAGAGTTATTTTTTAATCGATCTAGTTACAAGGTTTTGATTTTTCAATTGGTATCAGAGCATTAAGGAGAAGCAAAACAAGAGGATTTTAGGTCGAAATTTGTTTCAAAATCGAAACTAGGCTTTTTGATTTGGGTGGTTCGAAAAAAAATCATGTTGTGTTACGAAGGGTGATTGAAAAACATGGGTGATATTGTTCCAACTAAGACGATGAGTGGTCCTTCCGCAGCAATGCTTTCAAGCATGAATTACACGGTTTGGGCTATGCATATGAAGGTTATGTTTCACTATCATAAGGTTTAGGATATTGTGGATAGGGGAGGTGTCGCTATGGAGAAGAGGAGTCTTGCGAAGGCTCTTTTGTTTTAATCCATATCCGAGACTCTTATCCTACAAGTTGGTGATCTTGACACACCAAAAGAGATATGGGAGGCTATTAGGTCTTGACATGTTGGAGCCGAGAGGGTTAAGGAGATGAGAGTCCAAAATTTAATGGCTGAATTTGAGAGATTAAAGATGAAAGAAACCGATAGGGTTGATGATTTTGTTGGAAGACTTTCGGAATTGACATCTAAAGTCGCGGCTCTTGGAGAGAACATAGAGGAAACTAAGGTTGTTAAGAATTTTTTCAATAGCTTACCAAGGGAGAAGTTTATTCACATAGTTGCTTCACTAGAACAGTTTCTAGACCTAAAAACAACAAGCTTTGAAGATATTGTTGGTAGAATCAAGGCTTATGAAGAAAGGATTTGTGATGAAGAAGAGCAATTAGATGATCAAGGAAAGTTGATGTATATTAATACTTCTTGCTATGATAATGGTAGAGGACATGGACGAGGTCGTGGTGGTCGAGGACGAGGAAACATTGTAGAACAATATGGAGAACGACAAAGCAATTATGGTGACAATAAAGGATACAAGAAGGATTTGTCTAAGATTGTATGTTTTCGATGTAACAACCTAGGTAACTTTGACTCTAAGTGTCCCGATCGACTTCTAAAGCTACAAGAAATCGAGGTGAACAATGATGAGGAGATTCAAGATGGCAAGGATCTCTATATGCATGAGATTGTATATCTTAATGAGAAGAATATCACACCAAACAACTATATTGCTTCGAAGAATAAGAGTAATGTTTGGTATTTAGACAATGGAGCTAGCAATCACATGACAGGTGATCGAAGATACTTCATTGATATTGATGAAACAATATTCGGGAAAGTACGTTTTAGTGATGATTCAAGAGTAGACATCTAAGGAAAGGGATCAATCACATTCCTTGATCAAAACGGGAAGGCAAAAGTGGTGCCAACTGTTATTACATCTCAGATTTAAAGAGTAATATCATTAGTCTCGAGCAAGCAACTGAATCGGGGTGTGACATTAGGATGCATGGTGATGTTTTAATAATGTTAGATCGAGAAGGAAAGCTCATTGTTACAACTAAAAGGTCACCTAATCGACTCTAGAAAGTGAAGTTGCCGATGAAGGAGGTCTCATGTTTGCAAGTAGCTAAGGTCACGGAATCAAGCTTGTGGCATTCAAGGATGGGAAATGTCAATATTGACAATCTATATCGAATGATAAGAAGAAACTTGATGAGAGGAGTACCACATTTTTATATGGAGAAAGAGATTTGTCAATCCTGTCAATTAGGAAAACAAATAAGACAAGTTTTTCCCGGAGCAACTTTATATCAAGCATCTAAAAGATTGGAACTACTTCATGGAGATCTTTGTGGACCAATCGAACCAAGCCCTTTTGCAGGGAATAGGTACATCTTTGTACATATTGATGATTACGCAAGGTTTATGTAGTCGATACTCTTAAAGGAAAAAGGAGAAGTCTTCTTGAAATTCAAACAATTTACTAGTATAGTGGAGCAAAAAATTGGAGAACATATGCATGTTTTTAGGACCGATAGAGGAGGGGAGTTCATGTCACATGAATTCAACACTTTTTTTGAAAACAAAGGCATAAAGAGGCATCTCACATCACCATACACACCACAACAAAACGGTGTGGTAGAAAGAAGAAATCAATCCCTTTTGGAGATGACGAGGAGTGTCATGAAACACATGGATGTACCTGATTGTTTATGGGAAGAAGCAATTAGACATTCAAATTTTCTTCTTAATCAAATTGCTACAAGAGCACTAAAGGATATGACACCTTATGAGGCGTTCAAAAACAAGAAACCGAATCTTGGACACATAAGGGTATTTGGGTGCATTGCTTATGCAAAAAAAGAACTACCACACTTGAAGAAGTTGGATTTATCTTGGAAGCGGAAGGACTACTAAAACTTCGCGAAACCATCACAAGGGAATATGTAATATTGTTGTAGAAGTTTCCAGCCTCACAGGCTTTAGATTGAACTATGGAACCGAGCGAAGACCAATAAGAATGCTAGTTCTTACTGTTCATATGTTATGATATGAATATACCACACCAATTCGAAACTAAAGTGCTCCGCTCAATAGGGCTCATCAGGAATCCGAACCTTCATGAAGTTCAGCTAGTCTCGGCCCGGGAAAACGCTGGCAACAACAGAAAGGAAGGGGGCCATAAATGTTTTAATCATATTTGCTGTGATGTTCATGAATGATTCAGAATATTCCAGAGATTTCAATCTGTGGACCATTGGGAATGGGGCTTCAATTTCTTCGGTTATAGGAGATTCGAGAAAAGATGGAATAGGAAGATGTGTTTCCAGAACTTCATGAAGGTTCGGATTCTTGATGAGCCCTATTGAGCGGAGCACTTTAGTTTCAAAGCCAATAAAGGTATATAACTTTACCCCTTTTCTTTATTTTTCAATACCAATTTGAAAAAAAGGGAAGGGTTGTGATGTAACTCTGTCGTTATTGACCAATTGAAATTGATAGAATGTATCAATAATTAAGAGTTTTTTCTAACGAATCTAGAAAAATATGCTCAAGGGTCCCTTCGGTCATCTTCCTCTTTCTCGAATCAACCGTAGAGCTAGGATTGGAAAGTGATAGATCAAGAATACTTGTTCACTTGGGAGTAGAACCCGGAACAAAAGGATATAGGTTGCTTGATCCGAAAGCTAAGAAAATAATTGTAAGTAGGGATGTGGTGTTCGACGAGTACAAGCATTGGAATTGGAAGAATACGAGTCATGTATCTTCAAGTTATGAATCACTACAAACAAATTTTTGGTAATCTTCTTGAAAGTTTCTCACCTTCTCGAGATGAAGATACACAAGAGAAAGAGTTGGAGGAGCTTGAGACAAATCCAGAAGATATTGTGGAGGATGATGTGTATCAAGAAGATGTGGAGATCGATACAAGTCAAGGAGAAGTTGCGGATTTGAGAAGATCACAAAGAGAAATGAAGAAGCCATCTTATCTTGATGATTACATCCTACTTGTAGAACATGAAGGAGCAATATTGTTGTTATGTCTAAACAATGAACTGAAGAATTTCGAAGAAGCTAAGGATTCAAAGGAGTGGACAATATTGCTCCTTCATGTTCAGCAAGTAGGATGTAATCATCAAGATAAGATGGCTTTTTCGTTTCTCTTTGTGATCTTCTCAAATCTGCAACTTCTCCTTGACTTGTATTGAAAAATCAAAACCTTGTAACTAGATCGATTAAGAAATAACTTTTCTTATTAATTTTAGCAATATTGCTCAAAAACTAAAGTTCTCACAACACAAAATAACTCTCTAAGGATATCACAACTTTGATATATCTTATTTATAGGGATCATTACTCAAAACCCTAGTTTAATTAGGAACTAAATATATCTAGATATTCTCCTAAAATATAGAACTTATCCTAACTAACTTATAAATAACTTACAACTCAAATTATCTAATTTCAAGCTTACTCAACAATCACTCCTTTAAGCTTAAATCGGTTTCTTAATCTCTTTTACACCAATGAGATCCCTCATCTCTTTGAACTTGAACCTTCCAAGCGGTTTGGTTAACACATCTGCCTTTTGTCGCTTCCCGGCACATGCTCCACTTCGATTGTTTCTTTTCAACACATTCTCGAATGAAATGAAACCTTGTGTGAATGTGCTTGCTTCTTCCATGAAAACATGATTCTTTGTAAGTGCAATTGCAGATTTGTTGTCAATACGAATCACAACTCTTTCATATTGTGTTCCCATAACTTCACTTAAGAGATCTTGTAACCAAATCGCTTGCCTTGCTGTCTCTGTTCTTGCCATAAACTTAGCTTCAAATGAGGATAAAGCAACGATTTCTTACTTTTGTGATGTCCAAGTGATTGGACTATCTCCAAGATAAACAAATATGACCAGTAGTGCTCTTCCCATCGTCCTGATCAACACTATAAGAATTATCACTATATCCTATGAGTCTTGGAACACTTTTCGCTGATCTCACAAACTCCATACCATACCTAATTGTTCCCTTTAGATACCTCAAGACATGTTTCAACGCATGACCATGTGATTCCTTCGGTTGTTGCATGTATCGGCTCAAAACTCCAACACTAAAACTCAAATCAGGTCTTGTATGTAACAAATACCTCAAGGATCCAACAATCTTCCTAAAACTCATTGCATCAATGTCTTTCTCTTCACTTGCTTTTGAAAGTTTCAGACCTGATTACATTGGTGTTTGAACTGGATTACAATCTAGTATATTGGCTTCTTCGAGAATCTTCAAAGCATACCTTTGTTGATTTAATGTGATTCCTCTTTCTTCTTGTTATATTTCCAAACCTAGATAGTATGTCAATAAACCAAGATCACTCATCTCAAACTTTGAAGACATCGCCTTCATGAACTTAATTATCAACCGTATAGAAGTTCAACAAACAAATCATCAACATAGACCGCTATATGAGAAGATCATCTCCATCGATTTTTCTATATACCGAAGGCTCCTTTGAACACTTGACAAACCTTAGTGAATTTAAGCTTTGATTCAACTTAATGTTTCATGCTCTAGGTGCTTGCTTTAAACCATATAAAGCCTTATTGAGCTTATAAACCTTCGATTCTTCTCCTTCTTTCTCGAAACCTTCCGGTTGACTAACATAAACAGTTTCTCTTAGTTCTCCATTTAGAAAGGCTGTCTTAACATCTAGATGATGTATCTCCTATCCATTACTTTCTGCTAAGTGAATTAACAATCAAATTGTTTCTAACGTAGCAGCCAGAACAAAAACTTCTTCAAAGTCTATTCTAAACCTTTGCACATATCCTTTTGCAACAAGTGTTGCCTTATGTTTGTTAATACTCCCATCGAAGTTCTTCTTGAGTTTAAACACCAACTTAAGACCAATTGCTTTAGCTCTTTTGGAAGATCAACTAACTCCCAAGTTTGATTTTTAGAGTTTGAAGAAATTTCATCCTTATAAGCCATTAAGATGTCTCTAGTTTTCCTTTCTAGATTAATTTAGAAAAATTTGTTCACCATTTCTGGTGTTAGAAAATTCTCCCAATCACCAACTATTCCTTTGTGGAAAAAAATACTGTGATCCACATTCATCCACCTTTTTCCAGTTTTGTGGTCTTCCAAGCTGCCACTCCAATAATTTGCAAAATTTGTTTCTCAAAAACTAGTTTTTAGGGAGATTTTACTAATTTAAATGAAAAACCAAAAACCAAAATTTGGTAATTTTTGATGCTTCTTCGAAAGTTTTTTTTTCTAATAAATATATGATAATTTTCGGTTTTATTTTATTATTTGTTTGACTAAAATTCTAAACAACTTTAGTTCTCCTTTACTAAATTTACGTCTCATATTCCAAACCAATCACACAATAAATCATTTATTATTGTATTGAATTTCACAGATACGTATTTGAGACACTAATATACTATTTTTTAAAGAATAGATTTTAACTTTTATATAGATTTATGAAGCTATGTACTTTTTTTATACAGATATAATAGTTTATCAAGCAATGTATTTTTTATAAAATAAATTTTTATATGCATCTTTTTATATTTTTAATATTATTCATAAAATTTTGACAAGTTTTAATTTCTAATTAATTTAATTTTCTGGTCAAAATTTTTATTACTTAAATTTAATATAGTATTTTCATAAGATTAGGTAAAAAAATCTTAAAAACGAAATATTACAAAAGAAAAAAAAATTTAGTGTGAAAAACCAAAACTATAAATATTATCATTCGTGATTTTGAAAAACTAAATTTACTGAAAAAACTAAAAACCAAAATCTCAAAACCAAAAGCTAAAAACCAAAACTAAAAACCAAAAACTGGTTTGCCATTTACTACTTACAAAAGATCGCATTGGAATTGGTAGTCAAAAATGTGTCTAAAACTAATTAGTGATTTTATTTGGGTGCTGTTCTTTTATCCATCCTGATGCTCCATCTGGACGGAGATGAAAACTGTTGTTCTTTTGGATACATTTAAGTGCCTCGTCTAGATGGTTAGCAAACTCATCCAAAATTTTTAAAAATTTTAGATGTGTTTGGTTGGTGCATTTGGATGGAGATAGACTTGTAAAAATTTGTAAAAGACCAAAATACCCTTATAATTTCTTTGTTTTCTCTCCTCATTTTTACTCTCTCTCATCTCTTTTACTCTCTCTCCTTATTTTTAGTCTCTCCCCTCATATTTACTCTCTCCTCATTTTTACTCTCTCTCATCTTTTTAACTATCTCTCCTCATTTTCACTCTCTATCCTCTTTTTTACTCATTTCCTCTTTTTTACTCGTTTCCTCTTTTTTAATCTCTCTCCTCATTTTACTCTCTCACATCTCTTTTACTCTCTCACCTCAAATTTACACTCTCTCATCTCTTTTACTCTCTCTCCTCATGTTTACTGTTTCTCCTCTTTTTTACTCTCTCTTCATGTTTACTCTCTCTCCTCATATTTACTCTCTCTCCTCATTTTTACTCTCTCATCTTTTTAACTATCTCTCCTCATATTTACTCTCTCTCCTCATATCTACTCTCTCTCCTCATTTTTACTCTTTCCTCTTTTTTACTCTCTCCTCTTTTTTACTATTTCTCCTCTTTTTACTCTCTCTCCTCTTTTTACTCTCCCTCCTCTTTTTACTCTCTCTCCTCTTTTCACTCTCTCTCATCTTTTTACTCTCTATCCTCTTTTTTACTCTCTATCCTCTCTTTTACTCGCTCTCCTCTTTATACTCTCTCTCCTCTTTTTACTCTCTCCTCTATTTACTCTCTTTCCTCTTTTTTACTCTCTCTCTTTTTATTCTCTCTCCTCTTTTTATTCTTTCTCCTCTTTTTTACTCTCTCTCCTCTTTTTACTCTCTCCTCTTTTTTACTTTCTCCTCTTTTTTACTCTCTCTTCTCTTTTTACTCTCTCTCCTCTTTTTACTCTCTCCTCATTTTACTTTCTTTCCTCATTTTCAAACTCTCTTTTCGTTGTAATTTGTTTGTATAATTTTTATGTTGTTGAAACACTTTTTATGTTTTTATACATTGAAATGTATGCGTATTTATTATTATTTTTTTTTGTAATAGTATTATTTTTTATGTATTAAAATGTTTAATAATAATTTTTTAAAAGTTTTATAAACTAATTATTTACTAAAATTTAATTATGTAATTAATGTACAATTTTATTAGTTATTTTAAAAATAATTTTGATACTTATGTAGTTGTAAATATAATTTATATCATAAAAAGACAATTTAACACAAAGCATGTCCTTTTTAGTCATTTGGTTACAAACTACATTCAACTAATTTATACAAATGCACAAAGAAACATAAACTTCATCTAAACGCATCATCCATATGGAGTTTTCAGATGACGAAAAGAACATCATCTCCATGTATCATCGAAACAGATCATCCAAACAGTTCATTCAGATGAAGTTTCTATATGAGGAAAATAACAGCACCTTGGTTGGAAGAAAAGAGACTAGCTTCCAACTTTATTAACTAAACAAAAGAAAAGAAATGAAATACGGATTCGTCTTTAGATCGAAAACTCCTCATATTTTCAATAGCAATACTAGCTGCATAAAAAAAAAAAAAACTATACTAGCTGCTTCCAATAGTGCAGAGTCTAAGGAGGAAAACCAAAAAGTAAAAAATATGCATAGTTAGCTAAACCATCTGCAAGACGATTAGCTTCCATATATACACGTATAACTCGAATTATTTAGTCTTAAAAAAAGTCATAGCACAAATGTAGTAGAAAAGACAAAAGATGAGAATCACTAATCCATGACGTTAAAAACCCCACCACAACCTCCAAATCCACCTTTGAAATTAATCTCGAGACTTCATATTTCCAAGCAATATATAAGTCGTAATAAACTCCCCACAATTCAGCTAACGGGCTGAACAAATTCCAATATCAAGAGCAAAACCTTTCATCCAAGCTCTCGTACTCGCACGAATCACACCCCTAGCTATAGCCAAACCTGGGTTTTTATGTGATGCGTCGTCCGTATGTAACTTCATTCAATCACCTTCCAGAGGACGCCATGCAATTTGCTTATCAATACGTAAAGTTGTATGTGTCCCAGACTCCAATCTATTGTGAACGAGTTCGATTTGTTGGCCGATATCAATAATGAACCTTACTCTATCTCTACAATGTCTGTTTGTTGAAATTAAATACATTTTCATACCTCCACTGATAGAAAACAACTCTGGATACAAACAAACCTTAAGTAATTGATACATGATCACACGTAAAAAAAAAAAAAAGAGGTCGATATAAATTAATGGTTTTTTTATTTTTAAAAAAGACATAATTGGCTTGTAATAAATTACTTTTTGAAATTTATTTCCCTTTGCTCTTATAAAAGTATGGAAAGATTTGCGGAATAACCAAAATTTGAATTATAATTCATAAACTAACCATATTATAGTAGAACAATTATACTCATTGACCATTCTACATTATATACAAAAATACCCTTAATATTTAATAAAAATATTAAAAATTTGAAATAGCGAAAATAAAGGAAAAAACTGTCAACGTTAGTTTCTTTCTTCTTCTTTCTTAAATCCATGATAGTAACTTCCGAACCATTTTTTTTACAGAGTGAAACCAAAGCAACTTCTTTGTGTTGTATGCAATCGGATTCTACTACATTGGTAAGTTCTCGAAACTCAATTCCCCATCTTTCGTTTGCTATATAATACATTATATACAAACGGTGGCCGGCCAATTTTTTGGTCATATTTTACTATTCCGGTGGACGGATAACCGTCGAGCATGAATGTAACCATATTATGAGTAGAAAGTTGATCAATTTCATTAATGCTTCCTAAAATCTGTCTAATTTGGTCAGAATTCATCGATAACTATAAGAACACTGAAATCAAAAATTTCCGATTTGAAGTTACTATTGCCAAAAAATTTTATTCATAGTTAGTAGTACTATTTGTTTTTGAGATCTATAATACTCGCAATTTTATGGATCTACATACTATTGATGTAGTATATCTAATCGATTCACAGTTTAGGGTTTTATGAACTTATCGATGTCGCGAATATTACTCGCTTTTGAATTTGTAATTTAAATATATAAATTACATTGTAGTATTGATTTTAGTGTAGCAATACTATGTTGATAGTATTCATACACTCATTTATCATTTGGGTTTATACTTGGCTATTCTGATTTAGAATTTGCTGATATCTCACCATTTTGTGATTTTGTAAATCATACAATTGGTGATGCTTCGTTGGGTGATAGTGTTAATCGACTGCTACAAAACATATCTTAGATGATTTCATACAGTAGTAAATGAACATTGTTAAGTTGTTAAACTGATAATTATGTACAGAAATTGCATATACTTGCATTGATTGAATAAATATATCGAATACGAGTGTGTGTAATATTAATTAAAATGGTGGATGTGTCTGGTTATGTATGTTAGTTTTGATATATAATGTCTACTAATGTAGTAATGTAATCATTGTAATATGTCTACAGATAACAAATATACAACAATGGAAGACAACGAGTTGCCTAAGAGGATGTTCATGATTGGGTGTGAACCCTCGGGGAAGCACAAGATTAACAACTACTTCAATCTATGTTATATTGAAACCATAAATCGACGTTGGTGGATGAACATTTGAATATGTTGATGGCTTCACAATTTGGTCCTCTACTGAGAATGGGTAAGCACATATTCTCAATGAAGTTCGTCCACTATATCATGTCCAGACAGCTATTGACCATGAAGCCAGTACGAGCTATGGTGGTTTTTCGCTGGAAAGCCTATTAGATACGCCATCCAAGACTTTGCAATGGTGATCGGGTTGAATTGAGAGAACAGTACCGAATACAAAAACCGATAAAAGGCTGCAAAAAAGGGTAAATCGAAGGTCATCATTACCAGCGATGAAATATGGAAATCCCTTTTTAAGAATGCGATCAAAGTTATGGCGTCACATGCCATGTAGCTTCTGATGAAAGGACAGACTTATAGAGATCCACTTACTCATTTTAGGCTAGCTTTCATTGCTTTAGTGGATGAAGAACTATGTCCAACCTTGGATGCAACTAATATCTCACTAGATCATGTTGCTATGTTAGTTGACATCGACGCATACCTCAAATTTTCATGGGGACAAGAATCATTCTTGCTGATGGTTAAGAGATGAAAAGCTAAAGAGCCAACAAAATGCGCACAAGAAAGTTGTGCTATACAAGGATTTTCTCATCCATTGGTGATTGTCACCGTTTGTTGTTGTCCTCAAATACTTGGGAGTGAAAAACTTGAGGAATTACTAAAGTATGAGAGGATCAAAGCTATGTTGCATCGCAGCTTGGCGATCAATGTCAGTACAGCTAGGACACTTGATATGGAAGGACAGGTAACATACCATTATAGTACAGTTTATTACATAGTAGTTCTACTTATAAATATATTCTACAATTTGGAATATGTTGTATTATGCTACATTATGCATTCAGAGTTGTGATTCATACTTAATGGTGTTTACCTACGGGTTGAAGTCCAAGCATATATATGTGAGGATAGTTCCCATTATGGAAATGATATACTATTTCTTGATGAAGAAGACGATCTAGAGGTAAGTGTACTAGAGGACTTAATCGACCAGAATCATGATTTCGATCAAAATTCTTAGGCAGGGGGAGTGAAGGATGAAGATTATGAAGAGAAACAAAAGAATAAATCAAAACCAGAACAGTCTATTGAAGAAGATGATGCTGAGTTTGTTGGTGGCAGTACTATGCATGTAGACAGTCTACATGTTGAAGAACAATCAGACGTTAGGGGGTAGTGATAATTGATATTCATGCATTTTACCCATTTTAACTTCACAGTTTGTATATGTTTGCATTTATTCACGTTCCATACTATGCATTTTAGAGTCCCATTAGGATCATTCTTGCATTTGCATAGCATTTTGAGCACCTCAAGAACAATGGAGCATTTTGGAGCGTTTTGGAGCAGAACAAGCCTGAAGACTGCAAGTTAGGCATGAAACTGAAGAGCTGGAGCCAAAACCTTAAGAACTGAAGATTGTGCAAGCCAAGTACCCCTCAACTCGTCAACACAACTCACCTGGCAGTGGCGAGTTCAACCTCCATACTTAGCCAGAAACCACATTTTTGGGGAACTCGCCAATTGTACTCGCCATACACAGGCGAGTGCTAGCCATTTGGAGTGTTTGCTGAAGCTGGACCCTCTAACTCAACCACTCAACTCGCCATGCACCCTGAATTGATATGGACCGACTTCATTTATTTTGACCGACTTTACTTTTTTGTTGACTCAATTTAGGGCTTCCGTATGTTTGGCCCTATAAATACCTTGTTAAAACGCAAGAGGAGAAATTTATTTTAGTTTTTGCCTCTTTTGGTTAAATCCAGAATTCTCTCTGCCTCTTTCTGATTTTGTTCTTGCTGTTCTTGTTGTTCTTATGAAATTCATAGTTTCAGCTTGAATCTCGTTTTAGGTTGGTTAGATTTCATTTCAAGCTTTATTTTCTGTCTTTTATTATGCTTTCTATTTTCAAGTTAGAGGCTGCGCATATATCCATGGGTAGTGAGTAGTCTGTTTAAGGTTTTGTGAGGAGATGAAGTAAATCTGAGTTGATTTCTGGGTTTGTGATGTTTATGCTTGAATATTGCTATAAGTTGCACTAGACTGAATGTTCTTCATGCCTATTTTAACTTGATCACTCAAAATTTGATTCGTAGGCTATCTCACCCAGAAGGTGTTCGATGATATGTTTGGCTTAGGTTCAGTTTAGGATTGATGCATTTTGGCCCAAGGGATTGGATGTTCAGAGCGTAGTTAGTCATGTAGGATAGACGCGTTAGTGCCAGTTTGGGCGTGTGATCACCAAGGGATTGGGTTAGGTTGCGCCTGAACTAAGATTTCATGACCAAGGGAGTGGCTTATTTACCTTAGTTGCTTGCCTGTTTAGGTTGTTAGATAAAATCAAAACCCAGATTTCAATTTAGTTCATTGACTTCACTCTCCTCACAAGCCCATCTCTATCTTATTATTTGCACTCGCTATTCACCTTGCTTAGTTTACTCATCCTGTTTTTGCATTTTTACTTAGAATCTGCTTGCAAGTTAGATGTGTTTTTGCCATGCCTGTTTTCTGATAGACAGTGTCATGTCGTATCTGCATTTCTTGCTTGCTTAGTTTCTGCAATTTTAAGTTGATTGTGACAGAATCACTTCCATTTACCATTTTGACTGAATTGGCTTGAACTAGATAGCNTTGGCTTGAACTAGGTAGCTATCCATACCCTAAGTGTTAGCAGCTCACTTTGGTTCGACAACCTTATATACTATAAGTATTTGATAATTTGACATAAAAATCTTGTTATCAATAATAAGCCTTGTGCTAGTCCGTTATCGGTTGCTGATGTTGAGAGGATAGCAGAGGGTGTATTGAAAAAGTATTTAACCCAGATAGAAGGACATTTCAACAAGTGCTTCAAAAGGCTACATGATAAAATTATCCGGAAGACGTCGGAGGATGTCTTGAAGAGAAAAGAAGCAGCTGATGTGGCTAGTAAGCCAAAATCAAGGAAAGCTTCATTGCCTCTTAAAGAAACCGCACCAAAAAAAGCAAAGAAGTCCACAAAAGGTAGCATTCATATTATATATATAGATGGTATTTTTATGTAGTATTGTTACTTACATATACATGTTGCAGAACATCTTTCTTCATCGACTAGGTGAGTAAGCCCTTGCCTAGCTAGTCAAAATGATGAAAGAATTTCTGATGAGGATACCGAGGATATTGTCAAACAGGTTTGTTCAGACATTGCTGAAGGTGATGAGGAAGCGGAGATTTATGCTGAGGAGGTATGTTGGTACATAGAGTACTACTACAAATTAGAAGTTAATCTACAATATACTTTTAACAATGTTATTATGCATATCACAGAATGACTTGACTGCCATGTCGCCACAACATGATGAATATCGTACTCCTTCTAACACGTTTCATGATAGTGGTTCAACTATTGCTCGTCCACCGATATTCATACACTCCTTATATTAAGTAATAATGATTTATATTTTTTTTTCACACCGGATTGAGCAATGTGTATTTTTTAATTTCAGGTTAGTAATGTCGTTAATGCTGGGGATACAATGGTGATAAATGCGAAGACCATCGGCCAGAAGGTTTGTTATATGTTCATATATGTATTCATATTAAAATGTATCACTTACATATAGTTAACCGTGTATATGATGACACACCTCAGGATGGGACAATGTATAACCTATTTTTGAATTTGACAATGTATCAAATACCATCGAATGTACTTGATTTCATTTCATAAACTACTATACAATATGCAATTTATGTGTTTTCACAATGTTCATAAGACAATATCAGTGTATGGTAATCTAGTTTTTCACAAATTAGGTTTGCACAATCGTGTTTTGCATCATATAAATGTGCACAAATACTGAAAAATAATATTACTACATATGATATATGTAGTATTACTACAGAAAATATTATGTAGTATTTCTACATTAATTAATTATTCCTTGTCTACACTGTGTTATTATTCATTTAATCCAGACAACCACTGCGCCCGACCCAATTGGTGATACACTTCCTCCAACTCCGAACGCACCTACTACAACCTCTAATGCACTGAATCCAAAGGATGATGGACCTCCTCTACCACATGATGCATCTCATAATAACCCTGACGCACCTACCCCAAACCCGTATGCACCTCTTACCAGCACAAATGCACCTCCTCCCAATATAAATGCACCTCCTTCTCATAAGGATACACCTGCTTCAAACACTGATGCACAACTTGTAAACACAGATGCACCTCCTATTAATCTGGGGGATCATGCTATAATCCCGGCCACTGACAGAGCAAAGGATGATGTCGATCTGGCTGAGGTACACACACAACATTAATACAGTACAACAAATTGTATAACATAATTATATATAGTAATTCTATGTTGTATATGCAGGATCACACTATCAGAGATGCACATTCGAAGACCATCATTAATGAAGAGGGCAGTGGTGATAATAAGGTATTAACTTTTGTTTTGCCACAATATATAACATATGCCAATATTTCATAGGCTAAAATGTTATAAGACATTCCCTTGTATACATGATGATAGTTTAATTGACACCAATACTACGACATCATCAGAAAATGATCAAAGTGCAACCAAAATGGTATAAATTAGTTCTTATATGTCTCTGTTAAGTAGTAATAATTAATTCCTGAATAGTATACTCCAAAACTATATATGTTTCAGGGAATTCTTGTGCGTCGACCTCTAAAAGTACCAGATGGAATGAATACATTAGACATTATGCAGATGGATCCTTTGGAGATACGTATCCGTCACTATAGCATTATACTTGCCATCCTTAAGTGAAACTAGATTGACATACTTTTAGAACTGTTTGCACACGTCATAGAGAGTAATAACACGCAGGTTTATCCAACCCCCATCTTCTGTAATTTCTTACATCATACATATATATATATATATATATGCATGTAGTAATATATTGGAATTATAGGCTATACATAGTTTACGACCAGAATATAAGACAACGACTGTCGAAGTTGGTCAACTACATGATATAGAACCACTAAGCTTCTCAATTGGGTCAACACATACTACACAAATAGTAATACTATTTAAATAGTATTACTACATACGATAGCAATGTTACTATACTATTATATTCACAATTGTTTGCCTAATAGTCCAGATAATGCAGACTTCAGATCACCTACAAACTCAACCAGCACAGGATATCAACCCATCAACTACTGCGTCAAATGTTGTGGATAATACGACTGAACCAGTCAAGAGAGTTAGCACAAGAGTAAGGGGAAGCCCTCGAAAATATAAACGGTCTGGGGATAATGAAAAGGACAACGCTCAACGTCCCGGCAAGGGTAAACTAATGAGAATACAAGACACGTTGAGAAGAAAACGTTGCTCTCAATGGAATCCCCTTATTCATGCATTCGACCCATTCGCTGACCCAGATAAGGAATAACTCAGAGTTTTTTCTGACCTACTACAAACTGAGAGGTATGAATATATATGTATATGTACATATCAGTACTATATAAGTAGGTATACTATATAAGTACTCTGATGCTAACACTACATACCTTTATATAGCATTTGGTCCATTGAAGGAGATCAAATCCCTAACACATGCTTCCTAAAATTATGGAATGACTGTACCTGATTGACGAAATGGTGAGCTTTTCTTAGACATAAATATTAAATTGTAGACTGTCTACTAATATAGTATTGTTACATGTTTCAGGCAAGCAATGCCATGATTAAGTACGTGCAGCATCGGTGTGATCAAATGGAGCAATGTAGATTTGACTTATTGTCGTCTACATTCCTGTCAGAGCTTCTTCGGCAACAACCCCTATTCCACCAAGAAAAGAAATGTGAGACCTTTATGTTCTCATCGGCATCCAGGTTTCTACTTATCGGTAGTCCAAAATGGTTTGCAGATGTGGATATTATATATAGCCCACTTCTAATAGAGAACCGAACCTGGGTGGGTCTTGTTATTAATCTGACACAAAGAATTATTACTATACTTGATTGCAATAAGATATTACTGAACGAGAAGAAACTGACCAAAGCGTTAAAGCCTATTGCATCAATGATGCCATACATGATTAAACAGCTTGGTACAACTGATAGCATGAAGTCTTTACCGGTTACAACATTCGAGTATTACCAGCTTAATATCAAGTTAAACGTAGTGAGTCCAAGTATGTACATATATTATGTAGGAAGTCTACATATATAGTATGTCTATATATGTATATTGAATTCAAAAGTTTTAAAATCAAGTTATGTTGGGGTAGCATCCATCATCCTTATGGAGCAGCATGCATTGGGAATCATCAAACAATGTTCATCCATGAAGGAGAATGATCCGGAGTATGCCGCAAGGAACTATGTTCTCCAAACATCAATGTTTGCGAAGTAGCTTTTGGCAAGATGTGTTTCTCTTTACCTTTTATGCCAAAAACTTAATATCTTATATTAAACTTATTGATGTTATGCATTTGCATCAAATCTTCATAAGAAGGCCAAGATCCAACTGTCTACCAAGGTAGGTTGACTATACAAACATGTCTAACACTCAAATAATACAATAAATGCAAACAACTTGTCATTGAAAGTATTTGAGGTTCGAATCCACACGGAATCTAGAATTGGGAACAATAAGATTGCAAGGTTTTGACTTAATCAATAACAATCAATTCCTTTTGCTTTCATTTAATCTATTTTCAAAAATATCTCTCTCATATGCAGTGAATCAAGGGTAAAGAGATTAATCTAAGAGAATGACAATATGCTAAGGATGCTCAAGAAGACAATAAAGCTTTATCTAACACAAGAAAGATCAATTTAGTTCATTTAGGAATTTTATCAAACAGCTTGTGTGCAACAAAACTTATAGCTTCTAGATTCAAGATGTTTAGTTAAATCTAGCTTTAAGTACATCTGAATTGATGAATCTAGCATCCAAACATCAAAACCCAATCATCAAAACCTAGATCTATGAAACCTTCAACTCAACAAACATAATGAAAAAGATAAAGAGAAGAGATTAAGAAGAAACTCTAGATAGATGATTTGATCTTGAAGATCCACATGAAGAACAAAGTCTCTTAAGTAATCTCCCTCCAAAGTTTCAACTCTTCCTAAGAAGGTTGGATCCAAATCTCCTTAAGGAAGCTAGAAAAATGAGAAAAAGTTGCGTTCTAAACCTCAAACAAAAGGGTTTTAATGTGTAAAAACGGATTCGGGTCAACTCGGGACAAACCAGGTCAAATCTTTAAAATTTTTGCTAAGTGTGTGTGTGATTTTAGCAGGTTCTCGGACAGATGGTCGGCGATTTTGGTCGAGAGGTGTGAACCAAAGGCTTAAAAATCGGACAGCTCATCGGGTTGCGTTGGTCGCAGTCGAATGACATATGTTGAGTAAATTCGGCGTATCTTTCTAACCGCTTGTCCAAATGCTTTCAAACCACCACCAGATGAAAGCTGATTCTTGTGGATATCTTGTGTCCAAAGTTCAGCTAATTCCGTTCACGAGAATGTCTTCATCAATCATCATGTTTAAGCGCATTGGACAGAGCATCGAGTAGCTGTACCCAACGTGTATCAAAGCTTCCATTCTTCACTTTCCTTGATCCTTTTCAACCCCAATGCAATCATGCTCTATCCTATAAGCTCGAAGCCTCATTGTTGAAGTCTCCAATCACCTTAAATGACTCAAAACAGAAAAAATGCGACTCGATCTAACTACAACTCTAAAATGCAAACTAAGCCAGACTTATATAAATATGCATGAATGTAATTCCTAAATCATGAAAAAATGATCAAAACCTGCATGAATAACAAGCTAAAAATGATACATATCACTTATATAGTAGTAGTACTATTTGACACTTACAATTGGAACAATATGTGTTTGGTTGGTTGTGAAGACACTGTTCATCTAGTAATATGTAGTACGCTTATGATTGTAGTACTGTTATATGCTATATTATATTAACTACGATTCTCATATATTGTATATGTACGACGTAATTAATATGTCTATTTATAGTAGATGCATTTCAATATGGTTTAAGATATGAAAGTTTGGGCATTACGTACATAAGTAGTTTAAGTAAGATCATGAGTACATCTTCGTTGAACTATATATATAACCCTACATAGCAAAAGCCATAAAGTATTCATAAAATAAGAGTCAACCAACTTCCAGCCGGTGTACATCAAACCCTACCCTTTAATTAATTATATCATATGCCAAAAGTTAAGCGTGTTGTCCTCATTATGGTACGCCGAGTCCATATTTATAGTACCTTTGTGCACGACGATTTGTTATGTCCCAGTCCATAACACCGACCACATCGTCTATTGCTCTGTTGTCCAGTAGCCTACAACAAATACCATCATATTGAAGTTTTCATATATGCAAAATAGATGCACACACTTAAATTGAATACGTAAACCTACTATCTAGATAGAATATCTACGTAACTGATGTATGTAGAAGTACTATGCAGTATACTTACTTACTTTTGGTTTATTTGTTGGTGTGGTTGTCTTCTCTTTTGCCCTTCCACGTCCACGTCTTATATTGGGAGGATGGAGTATGAACTCGTCTTGATGAGTTTCAGCAAGTACTATATTCCTATCAACAGACGGAATATGACATATCTTCCCACCATATGATGAACCCCATGCACCTAGCATGTATTCCGCACGTGCTAATGATGATATATGCAAGTGTAGTTGAGATGCTGCAGCAATTGCATGGGAACAAGGAATCCCTAAATGTTAATATTGCTCACATGAACAACGACTTTCACCAAGGTGTACATACAAGTATTCTCCAACCTGTGTGTAGACATGGAATTGTAGATCAGCCATACCGGTGACTATAGATAGGTTGACACATCCATGTTGGCATCAACAATAGCCTTCACGCTAGGCGTCAGGATATTAGCATCCATGAGACTTACATCATACCGAACTGCAAACCAATTCATTTCATTTGTACGAATATATTCAATCATACATATAATGGGATATTCACGTGACTCTTTTATCATAGGATCTCATGATTCAGCTATGTTCGTATCCATTATATTGAATCGGATACCCTTGCAATGGCTCCGCGTTCAGCTCGAAAACCCTGCATTCAGTATATGTACATATGTTCACATACATATGACATATTCCTTAAATAAATGTGTTACGACTAACATAACTTCATCAGATAAGTAGCAAAGCTAGGGTCTATGTCATTAATCTCAAGGAAAACTTTGTTAAATTCAGTGATTGATACGCCCTTGCTGCTTGTTACATTAATGTTCCGAGAACTTTGAGCTTAAATTTGTCCACTATAGTCCTTTCTAAGCTAGCAGTACATGCCCCTTGAGTTGTAAAATGAAACACCTTTATATAGAAATGGAAACAGATAGTGAACGACAAATGAAAATGTAGACATACATTACGATGTAGTATGCCTACATTAGTAGTCATACTATAATGTAATGTGTTTGTCTAGTACTACCTTACGTATGCCTGTGTAGCTGCTACCATTCCTATATGATATAAAGACAACTTCAGGTGAGTCGTCAACAATCTCTCTCAGTTTTGAAAAGAGCCATACCCATGATTCATCATTCTCACGGTATACAATCCCATATACAAGAGGAAAAATTTGGAAATTTCCGTCTTGGCAACAAGTGGATAGTACTGAACCACCAAATCTAAATTTCAGTCGTATACCACTGACAACAATATCCTTGCTGATAACAAGGTTTGTGGCCATAACGTTATCAAATCTATTGCAGTACAATAGGTATCGAACCAAATAGTGTAGCTATCACTAAGGGTATGGGGCGCTATTCTGATTCAAGCAAAATTAAAACAAGGTGATTCTCTCACAATCAACTAATAGGATGAAAAACAGAGTATGAAGACTAAGCAATAAACTGAAAACAGAGTGCTGCGAACAGAGAAATTTAACACAAAACAGAGTAATAGACTGCAATTAATGAATGATAAAAACGGGTTCATGAGGAGAGTAGTGTCAGCGATTTCATCCTAACCATGGGGTTTCAGGTCTTATCTAGCAACCTATTAGGCAAGTCTTAGGCTAAGGATTCAAGAACATAACAATTAAGCCATTCTTATGATCATGACATCTCAATCTAAGCATGACCTAACCCAAATCTCTTGGTGATTACACCCTCAGACTGGCATAAAGAAGCTACCCTAAACAGCCAATTAACCCTCTGAACAACCAATCTCTTGGGTCAGAAAAGCTAATCCTAGATCACACTAAGCAGGCATATCATCAAACACCTTTTAGGCATGACAACTGCAAATCATCTTTCAAGTGATCAGGTTGAAACAAGCATTAAACCATTCAATCTAGCAAGACCTATGACTGAATTTAAGCAAACAAGAGAGAAATCCCATGGCTTAACCTAAATCTACTCCATCTCCTCATAAAACCCTAAGCAAACTACTCACTAAGCATGGTGGAAAGCACAAACTCAAGCATATAACCGAAAGACATAATGAAAGACTAAAATTGAAGCTACAAAACGAGATTAAACTAACCAAACTTGAAATTCAACAAAGATCAAAGGTTTTCATTAAAGAGGCAAAGAACAATGATAAAGACAATAAGACACTGCTTCAGGACTAGCCAAAAAGAGTAAAAACTAGGTTTCAGCGTTTTTTCGCACTAAAGGGTATTTATAGATCCCCAAACATAGAAGCCTTAATATGAGTCAGCATCAGATAAGGTCGGTCAAAATAATGAAGTCGGTTGATGCTGCTTCAATGCTTACTGGCGAGTTTGAGCATTCAGCTTCAGTCACATCTAATATACTCAGCTCGCTAGTCATCAGGCGAGTTCAGGCTACGAATGCTTTAGTTTGTAGTCTAGCTTAGTTCGTCTTGGCTGCACTCACTGGTGTCAGGCAAGTCTGGTTGTCGAGTGCTCCATGATTTGTAATTTTGGCTTTGTTTTTTCTGCTGTACTCGCTGGTCCTAGTCAAGTCTGACTGACGAGTTGGATTGATTTGGCTTGTGAAATCTTCAGTTCGCACGGTCTTCTATTCAGGCGCTTTGTCTTAGGCTGATCCTTACATTCTTTGTGTCAAATCCACTCCAGAATGCTCCAATAAGCTCAAAAGTACCTAAGATGCTCCAAATATAACGTGTATACATAATGAATGCAATACAAGCCTAAGACGACTCTAAAATGCTGAATATGCTATGAGAATAAATGCAAACGGATGTGAATTGTGAAGCTAAAATGGGGTAAAATGCATGTATATCAACTCCCCCAAACTTAGTCCTTGCTTGGCCTCAACCATGTGCAATGAACTAAGAAGGAAAAGAGGTTGCAGACACAGAGAATATCTAACTCGCCAATCAAACACCTCGACAAGTTGAAACTGTAAACCATAAGCGAACCAATGTTCCATTATGAGTCTCACCATATACTCGCCTATAAGCTTAGCATCCAGTCCTCAAATCCCTAATGCCTAAGCTGGTTTCTAAGAATGTAGACTTGAATCCTTATTTCTAGAGGTGAATGCCTCGAAGAGGAACTGTAGATCAATGAACACATGATTCAACTTCCTGAACTTGGCATGGCATAGATTCAATTAAACACACTTGTCAATTCCTTTATTTGTTCAGTTTAAGCACAAACTCATTGTCTTTGAATCAGCAACCTATTCAATGGTTTGCTTCACTTCCTTTTTAAGGATCCACACCAATGAATGACTGCTTTATATTCTACTCTCCGCGGTTTTAGTGAGGCACAAGAAGGTACGGGTTTACGCACACTCCCCGCTCATCTTAAGCATCGTAGAATGAGTTGCAGTTGGGAGAGTTTTCATTTTTAGTTATTTTGTCATACCAAGCTCAAGCAAGGAAAATTTTCAATGCATCTAAAGGCCCTAACTCGACGAGTTTAATGTCCAAATTAGAAGGAAATGAGCCTGACTCTTTCAAGACACAAACACAAGCAAAGTTCTCCAAGGCAAATGATCCACCTATAAGCTTTCTACAGAGAGAGATCAACAAACCACTAAGTTCGCTATGGTTACTACCCAACAACCTAGCAAGAGTTCCTAAACTCAGCAAGATGATTCCCATAGAACTAGACTCAATCCTATATGCAATGCATGAACACTCTATTTTTTGGAATGCTTTTCTAAAAAGTTTCAAATTTTTATGGTTTTTCTATGCCTTAAATGCCATGCTATGCTCTGAATACGTGAAACCCAAAGGTAAGAACACAGAAAACATGATTAATAAAGTTTAGAACCCTCCCCCAAACTTAAATCACATAGTCTCCTGTGTGGATAGAATAGTTGGAGAAGCATCCCAGAGATAACAAACAAGTAGAAACAACAAAAATAGTAAAAACAAACATAAAGGATAATGCAATGGATATTACAATGGTGGATGGAGCTTGGTGCCTTAGAAGTCGAAAAGATGAGATGTGGAAGCATTCATCTCCTCAAGGGTGTAACTCGCCGGGTTGATGGTGGGTGCTGGGACTGGATCGTCAAGTTTCTCAGGAGTTAGGCTTGGCTCGCCGATTGGAGTGTCGAGTTGGGGCTACGAGTGGCCGTATCTCAACCTTGACATTACTTCTTTGCTGGGACTTTTCTTCCATATGACCCTTGCTTCAGCTGAGGAGTGGCGAACTGGTTCTGATTGAACTGATGCACGAGTGTCTTCAGCTGAGACTGAGTGCCTCCTTGGAAGATTTGAAGCATGTCCTAGGGGTAACTCGCTGCTGAGTCGTTCCTTTATTTCGTTCATTTCCTTCCTCAGCTCCTCTCTTTCCTTTGCCCACTCGCCTTTCTCCTTTATGAAGCGCTTCACCTTCTTTACTAGCCATTTCCCCAGCTTCTGCAACTTCCCAATACGCTTGTGAGCTTCTTGTGTTGGGATGCCCATTCACGGCTGACAGAACTCCTCAAAAAAATATGCCTCTGGCTCTCCTTTCTCAATTTCAGCTTGAGCATAAGCATTTTCTTAATGTGGCATAACCTGACTGAAAAGATGCAGCGGATGTGCAAATTCCACATTCTGGGCTGATCCCAACGAGCTCAATTCAGAGCATGGCAATATGATTCTTGCATCGCTGTCTGCTGGGTGGAAAAGATTGTACACCAGCTTTCCATCTTTGTCTTTCTAGCCCAATACTTCTGAAATCTTAAGAGAGTGATAATCCATAAACCTTGGCTCCACCACTCCAGCTTCATCTAATCTAACTCCGCAAGCAGTCAGGATAGGAGTTTTGACTCCGCCTATGCAGATTGGCTTTGGTTTACGCCTTTTGGCTTGAAGCGCTACTCTATGCCTTTAAACAGTAAATTGCTTAGCCAAAACATAAGCTAAACTAGCGTTAGCATCATCTCCCAACAATTGTCTTCCACTAGGCGTTGTTCCAATTAGATCCTTCAAAGCCATGTCCAGCATATGCATTTCGCCTAAGTTGATGGGTCCTAGAGATGGCCTTGAGTACATCAAGTTAGCAATAACTCTCCTAGCACAGTTGATTGATGGGTTCCTTATCCTATTTCCCTTGCTTCTTGATGGACTGAAGGGAGTAGTCCCACTAAACATATACCATACATCATGTAGCTCCTTGTCATCTATGTTGGGGAAGGCTGCAGCGCCTGGTGGAAAACCATACAGCTCCTCCATTGCTTGAAGATGAAAGTATGATGCTGGTTGTGTACCTTGAATGTTATGAATCTAGCTTCATTCTCCTCAAGCAAGGCCATAGTGGTGGTTTCGTATTTGTGAGCCTCTACGGTGGCCAAGAACAGAGCTGACTCCTCCTCATACCCGTCACACACTATAGTTATTATTTGAGAAAGCCCACAAGCCTCTAATATTATATCCACGACTTCGGCTATCCCCATCTTTTCCAGAGTCGGTCTATGGGGCTAAATTGTACCCTTGAAGGTGATATACATGCAGTTTACCCCATTTTACCTGCATAGTTTACATATCTTTGCATCTATTCTCATTGTATATTCTGCATTCTAGAGTCTTATTAGGATCATTTTGGCATGCACATTGCATTTGGAGCGTCTCAGGTACTTTGGAGCATTCTGGAACAAAATTGGCATAAGGACTGCAAGGATGAGCCTAAGACGGAGTGCTTGAACTGAAGACCTTGAAAACTGAAGATTGCACAAGCCAAATCTGCTCATTCAGGCAGTACCCTGCGAGTGCAGCAGAAAAACTAGGCCAGAATTGCAAAATCATGAAGCACTCAATACCCAGATTCAGTCAGTACCCAGCGAGTGGAGCATAATGACCAAGCCAGAAACATGAATTTTGGAGCACTTGCCAGTCCAACTCGCTGGGTAACCTTGAAGCTGAGATTTTTGGAAATGGCAGATGCTGAATTATGAGCTCGCCAGCCCAACTCCCCAGTCACCCCTGAAGCAGCATCAACCGACTTCATTAATTGACCGACTTTACTTTTTGCTGACTCGGATTAGGGCTTCTGTGTTTTGGGCCCTATAAATACCCCTTTAAGCGAATAACGTTGTAACCTAGTTTTTACTCCTTTGGCTAGATCTGAGATATTATCTCAGTGCCTCTTTCTCTGTTCTTTACTTCTTTGATCAAAATTTGGAATCTTTGTTGAAATTTGAGTTTGGTTAGTTTGATTTCATTTTCAGCTTTGATTTATGTATTTCATTATGCTTTCTGTTTCTGTGTTTGAAGCTGAGTATCTATCTATGATTAATGAGTAGTTCGTTTAGGGTTTTGTGAGGAGATGAAGTAAATCTAGGCTTGATTCTGGGTTTTGGTCTTGTTGCTTGAATTATATCATAGGTCTTGCTAGATTAAATGTTCTTACTACTTATTTTAACTTGATCACTTGAAATCTGATTCGTAGCTGTCTTACCCGGAAGGTGTTTGGTGATATGTCAGGCTTAGGTTCAATCTAGGATTGTTGGTTATGACCCAAGGGATTGATTGTTCAGAGCACAAGTTGGTTGTGTAGGGTAGATTCATGCCAGTTTGAGCATCTGATCACCAAGGGATTTGGGTTAGGTCACACTCAAGCTAATTTTTCTTGACCACAGGAATGGCTTGATTATTTGGTATTCGCATCCTTCACCCGAGACTTGCCTGTTAGGTTGCTAGATGAGACTCGAAACCGTGGATTAGGCTTAGATCGTTGACGCCACTCTCCTCATGAACCCGTTTTTATCCTTTGATTGCATTTGATTGGTACTCTGTTTTCTGTTAATTTCTCTGTTTTTATGCACTTTGTTTTTTCTGTCTCGATACTTTTTTTTTCATTTCTGCTCAGTTTTGACATTCAGTTAGATAGTCACCCTTCAGGACAGTTTCTATACCTGCTCTATTTTTCATTTTTTAGCTGACTGTGACAGAATCACAAATATTGCTTGATTTTGCTTGGATAAGAATAGCCATCAATACCCTAAGTGTTAGCAGATCACTTTGGTTCGACACCTTATATGCTATAAGGATTTGATAACTTAGCTAAAATCTTCGTTATCAAATTGGCGCCATTGCCAAATAAGTGTTTTGCTTGCTGCATTTTGGGTCAAACGATTTCTGAGATCAAGTGGTTTTTTTTTCTATTTGTCGATAAATTGAGCTTTAGACTTGTTCGTTCTGTCTTTGGTGCGTTTCAGGTCTGCTCTATATCCAACTCGCTAGTCAGCCTGCGAGTTGTGTCCCCCCAGCTAGTTTTCTTGTGTTGATGCCCCACACTCATTCACAAGGAAACCAGAACTTGTTCAACCCTCAAGACAACATCCAACTGCTACCAAGAGAAATAAGAGAACACATGGGTAGAATCAAGGTTGCCAACACAGATCTTGCCAAGACGAATGATAACACTACGCCTAACAGTTCCACAGATGGAAACGAGCAACAACCCCACATTACTCCACTAGTTTCACCTCAACTCGCAGGCTTAGACAGATTGGAGCTTGTGACGCGCCAAGCATTCACACTCAGAGGCATGAAATTCGACCTCCACCAATTCCAAACAACAATTTTGAGATCAAGAGTGGTTTGGTTACTATGGTGTACAACAAATTTCATGGCCTACTAGCTGAAGATCCACTCGACCATCTAGACAAGTTAGAGAGGATTTGTGGCCTAATTCGGATCAATGGCCTCTCTGAAGATGCCTTGAAGCTTCGTCTATTGCCATTCTCACTTGGTGATAAAGCTCATATCTGGGAGAAACATCTTCCTCAAGTTATCATAAACACTTGGGCTGATTGCAAACAGGTGTTTTTAGCTAAGTTCTTCTCAACATCCAAGACTGCCAAGCTGAAAAACTCTATATCAAACTTTGTTCAGAGTGGGACTGAGTCTCTAACTGAAGCATGGGAGCATTACAAGACATATCAGTCACAGTGCCCACATCATGGCTTCTCTGAGGAGACCATCCTGAGCCAGTTTTACAGAGGTATTCAACCTAAGCTACAAATGATATTGGATACAGCTAGTAACGGGAACTTCTTGAATCAAGATGTGGATGATGGTCAGGAGTTGATAGAGAATTTGGCACTTGTTGATGGCCAATATGGGGAGGAGTTTGATCGTACAGAGCGAGGTCCAAGTGCATCGGATTCAGTTAGTCGCAAAGAGTTGAAGACTTTGAGTGACAAGATAGACAAGCTACTGCTGGTTCATCACAAGCAAGTCAATCTTGTTGAAGAGGATCAAGACCAAGAAGGGGAGGATGAGATGGTTGCTGAGATTAGCTTTCTGCAAAACCGAGGTTCAAGACAGTGGAATAACTATTAGCAGAACAACAACCTATCTTACCGCAGCAACAACGTGGCTAACCCTGAAGACTAAATCTATCCACCCAAGCCTGCTCAACAAAAGGCTTGCATACCTAAGCAGCAGTACTACCAGAGTTTTCAGCCTGCGCCTCAAGCTTCAACGTCAGACAGGAAAGCACCTTAAGACATCATCGAGATACTTCAACAAATACATCAGGGCCAGACTCAACAAGCTGCAGAGTTCACCGAGCAGTTCACCGAGGTACACCGCAAGATAGACACGTCTTATAATGACTTGAAATGCAAATTTGAGACTTTGAATGCTAGGCTCAAATATGTTGAAAGCCAGCAAGCTTCTTCTTCAATCAATAGTCATGGTCAATTACCAGGAAAGGCCGTTCAAAAACCCGAAGGAGTATACAGCTCAGTCCATTACCCTTAGGAGCGGTAAAGAACTACCAACTCGAGCTGCGCAGCCTAAAACCACTGAGGACAGTGTGAGCCTAGAAGGGGAGGGAAAATAAGCAGGAAAAATGCAGCCAGTCCAACTCGTTAGTCCAACTCGTCAGCCTACCTAGTGAGTTGAACCTGCAGCTCTTACAGAACCAGCTTTTGAGCCTACAATGCTGAAGTCAAATACTACCAAACCTCAAGCACCTTTCCCTGCTCGCCTCAAGAAAGACCAAACTCATAAATTCAAAGAGCTTTTTGAGAAGTAGATGAATGAGGTTGAGTTAAAAATCCCACTGCTTGATGCGTTTGCTCTGATTCCCCAATATCAGAAATTTTTGAAGGAAGCCATCGAGGCGAAGGTTCACTCAGTCGACAGTCTGAACATAGAGAGCTATGAGTGTAAAGCTGTTGCTGAAGCTAAGGTTATGTCGAAGAAGCTAGAGGATCTAGGGACGTTTACTCTACCATGCTCATTGGGTCATCTCCACTTTAAAAAGGGGCTATGTTATCTTGGAGCCTCCATAAGCCGGATGCCTTTCACAGTAGCCAAGAGACTGGGGTTCAACAACTACAAGCCTAGAAAGCTATCTCTGGTGCTAGCTGATAGATGCACACGCTCACCACATGGTTTGCTGGAAAATTTGCCTATCAGGATTGGCAATGTTGATGTCCCTACTGACTTCATTGTCATCAACATGGATGAAGAGCCTCAAGACCCACTACTTTTGGGAAGGCCATTCCTAGTTTCAGTTGGAGCAGTGATCGATGTCAAGAACAAAACCATTGAACTGGATCTAGGTGGTGCAGAAAAATTGGAGTTTGACTGAACGAAGATTCAAGAAGGCCAACGATTGAAGGCCAACGTTTCACAGTTTCAAAGCTGAATGAGGATTCAGAGGCTGCGAATGACGAAAAGGGAACTCTGGTTTCCCTTGAAACTCCACACTAAGCTGACAGTGTGAAAAGTCGAGCTTGAGACTCAAACAAGCGCACTTGGGAGGCAATCCCATGACTATCCTTTTTTATATCCTTTGCTTTTATTTACAAGTTTTTCTTTGCATTTCTAGAATATTTTGCTTAAGTTTGGTTTCATGGTCTAAATTTTGAAGTATAAAGCTCGTTTATTAGGGTTAATGATGATGTGATGAGTGAGTGATGGCATAAGGGAAAAATCATGGAAAAGCAATTTAATGATTCCCTATTGCCCATCCTACTTACTCACTCAAGGACATCATCATTTCTTTTTGGTTATTTTATTTTGATCTTGAAACTCCAACTGATTTGCTCACACTAAGCCTTTCTTTGATTCGTGTTTCTTGCATTTTTATGTCTTCGTGTAGGAACTCGATCAGAATTAGAAGGAACAGTCACTGAGCACTTATGGGTCAAACTAAATTTTTGGGCTTCATGAACAATACTCGTCGATCCATCAGCGAGTTGGGCCAATTTGTTCAGCCCAATTGGAGCATCTAGAAGGTTGAAGTCACTTTGCTGCAACCGTACCGGCGAGTTGACACATGTGGTGCGCAACTGTGTAGAAAATTTGTGGTTGCTTTAGAGGTGTTGAACGAGTGTGCAGAATTAAGCAAAGCATTTGTGGCCAGTTTTGAGGTGGTTTGGCGAGTAGGACCCTGCAAGCCCATGGTTTTGCCAATACGTGTGTCAGATTTGGTTCCCCACGCCAAGACCACCCATCACTCGCCAACCCCTATAAATATGAAGCTCAGCTCATTTTGTTCTTCACACTTCACCATACACTTCTCTCTCTAAGAATACTTTCTCTCTTTGATTCCAAGCTTTGTTAGCAAGTCTTGATAGTACCAGTGAGCAGAAAGCTAAGTTTGAATATAGCAGCAAGTTCAGTCCTGAGCCAAAGTGGCGAGTCCAAGCATGTTTTCTTACCCAGATACCATGGCGAAAAAGGCCTTGTGGAGAGCTCGCCATGAGGTTTTCGAGAGGGACTTGAGACTCCACTCGTTGGATGATGAAATGTCAAAAGAGAGACAACCTAAGCCTAAGAAAGGCAACAAAAGCAGGAAAGGAAGGAGAAGGTTAGTGTTGCGTGATGAAAGTTCTGATGAAGAAGAGGCCCAGGCTCCAAGTCGCCACCCTACCCGGCGAATTGTGTCTTCCGGTAGTGATGAGGAGGCTGCACTAGTTCGTGCTAAGGGCAAGGGTAAAGGTGTACTTTCAGAAAGTGAGGGAGAGACACCAAGAGCTAGTTTTGAAGCGCATGCTGCAAATGAAGCACAAGCAGATGGTTCTCCTATGGACAAAGATAAGGAGGAAAATGAATTTTTCCACAACATCTAAGAATTGATAAATGATAGATATACCGAGGATCAAGCTTTCATCATCATGGAAGACAGGTGAGCACCATGTCGAGTTAAGAAGTTGAAAAAGAAGTCAGGCTAAGAAAACGCATACAAAGCAATTATGAAGATGGGTTTTGAGGGTACTATCTATCCTTATAGACCAACTTTAGAACTGATGGGGATAGCTATAGACGTAGACTTGCTGTTGGAGATTTCTGGAGTATCTAAGCTGTCAACTATGGTAAGCAATTGCAATGAGGAAGAAACTGCTCAATTCTTTGTGATAGTTGAAGTCCAGAAGTATGAAAGCATCATTGTGGCTCTGCTTGAGAAGAATGGAGCTGGGTTCATAACGTTCAAGGTGCATAACCAACAATACACTTTCATCTTCAAGAAAATGGAGGAGTTGTATGGCTTTCTTCCAGGAGCTGCGGCTCTTCCCAACATTGAGGAGAAGGAGCTGAACGATGTATGGTTCATGCTTAGTGGAAAAACTCTACTCATTCCATCCTAAAGCAAAGGGAACAGAATCAGAAACCCAGCCATCAACTGTGTTCGGTGAGTCATAGCAAACCTGATGTATACAAGGCCATCTCTAGGAGCAATCAACTTGGGTGAAATGCAAATGCTGGATATTGCTCTTGAGGTGCTAATTGGAAAAACTCCAAGTGGAAGAGACTTGATGGGTGATGATGGTAACGCTAGTTTGGCTTATGCTTTGGCTAAGCAGTTTTGTGTTTATAGGTCTAGGGCTGCGCTTCAAGCTGATAGAAACAAGCCAAATGCAATAAGCATTGGAGGAGTCATAAACCCCATTTTGATAGCTTGTGGTATCCAACTAGATGAAGCTAGGGCTGTACCACCAAGATTCATGGATGTTCACTCACTCAAAGAATCAGACATGTTAGGATGGCAGGATCAAGAAGAGAAGCTGGTATATAACCTTTACCACCCAGCGGACAATGATGCTTAAATCACCCTGCCATGCATAGAACTGAGCTCGCTGGGTTCGGTTCCGAATGTGGAGTTTGCTCATCCATTGCACCTGTTTTGTCAAGATGAGTCAGAGCCTGAACAAGCTAATGCTGAAGTTGGAAGTAAAGAAGAGCCAGAAAGATACTTCTTTGATGAGTTCAGTCAGCCACGAATGGGCATCCAAGCCAAAGAAGCTCACAAGCATATTGGTAAGATGCAAAAACTTGGGAAATGGCTAGTGAAGACTGTGAAGAGCTTTGCAAAGGAGAAGAAGGAGTGGGCTAAAGAAAGAGAGGAGTTGAGAAAGGAGATAACAGAGATCAAAGAAAGGTTCAGCGGAGAGTTACCCCACGAAAAAGCTCCACCCATTCCAAGAAGGCACTCAGTCTCAACTGGAGACACCTTTGGATCAGCTCAGTCAGCCCCAGCTCGCCACTCCTCAGCTGAAGCAAGGGTCATAAGGAAGAAAAACCCAAGCATAAAAGAAATATCAAGGCTGGGATACGGTATCTCGCGTGCCAAACTCAATGATGATATTGGTGAGCCAAGCAAGAACAAGCAGCTTGCTGATCCAGCTCCAAAACCCGTCATAAACCCGGCAAGTTACACCCTTGAAGAGATGAATGCTTCCACAGCTCATATCTTCGATTTCTGAGGCAACAAGCTCCATTACCATTGTAATATTCCATAGCTTTATTTTTCTTGTGTTTTCGCTGTTCTTGCTTGCCTTGTCTATCTAGGATTCTTTTCCTACTCTTTCATTCACACAAGAGACTGTGTGATTTAAGTTTGGGGGAGAGTCCTAGACATTTATGAATCATATTTCCTGTGTTCTTATCTTCGTCTTTATCTCATTCATTCACTCACCCCCCAGCATGCATTTTTAAAGCATAGAAAACACGAATTTTTTTTCTTTCAAGCATTCTCATGCATTTCATATTAGGATTGAGTCTAGTTTTATGGGAATCATCTTGCTAAGATTAGGTACTCTTTCTAGGTTGTTGGCTAGTAACCATAGTGAACTTAGTGGTTTGGTGATCTCTCTCTCTGCAGGAAGCTTATAGGTGGATCATTTACCTTGGAGAACTGTGCTTTCGTTTGTGCCTTGAAAGGGTCAGGCTTGTTTCTTTCTAATTTGAACTTAAACTTAACGAGTTAGGGCCTATAGATGCATTGAACATTTTCCTTGTTTGGGCTTAGTATGGCAACATAACTGAAAATGAAAGCTCTTCTAACTGCAACTCATTCGATGATGCTTAAAGTGAGTAGGGATTGTGCGTAAACCCGTACCTTCTTGTGCCTCACTGAAACCACGGAGAATAGAACATGAAGCAGCTATTCATTGGTGTGGATCCTTAAAAGGGAAGTGAAGCAGACTATTGAATAGGTTGCAGATTCAAAGACCATGAATTTGTGCTTAAACTGAACAAAACAAAGGAATTGACAAATATGCTTAATTGAATCTATGCCATGCCAAGTTCAGGAAGTTGAAGCATATGTTCATTGATCTATAGTCCCTTTTGAGGCATTCACCTCTAGAAATAAGGATTCAAGTCTGCACTCTTAGAGACCATCTTAGGCATTAGGGATATGAGGACTGGATGCTAAGCTTATAGATGAGTATATGGTGAAAGTCATAATGGAACATTGGTTCACTTGTGGTTTACAGTTTCAAGCTGCTGAGGTGCTTGATTAGCGAGTTAGATAGTCCCTGCGTCTGCAACCTCTTCTCCTTCTTAGTTCATTGCACTTGCTTGAGGCCAAGCAAGGACTAAGTTTGGGGGAGTTGATATACATGCAATTTACCCCATTTTAGCTGCATAGTTTTCATATGTTTGCATATATTCTCATTGCATATTCTGCATTCTAGAGTCCTATTAGGATCATTTTGGCATGCACATTGCATTTGGAGCGTCTCAGGTACTTTGGAGCATTCTGGAACAAAATTGGCGTAAGGACTGCAAGGATGAGCCTAAGACGGAGTGCCTGAACTGAAGACCTTGAAAACTAAAGATTGCACAAGCCAAATCTGCTAATTCAGTCAGTACCCTACGAGTGTAGCAGAAAAACTAGGCCAGAATTGCAAAATCATGAAGCACTCAATACCCAGACTCAATCAGTACCCAGCGAGTGGAGCATAATGACCAAGCTAGAAACATGAATTTTGGAGCACTTACCAGTCCAACTCGCTGGGTATCCTTGAAGCTGAGATTTTTGGAAATGGCAGATGCTGAATTATGAGCTCGCCAGCCCAACTCGCCAGTCACCCCTGAAGCAGCATCAACCGACTTCATTAATTTGACCGACTTTACTTTTTGCTGACTCGGATTAGGGCTTCTATGTTTTGGGCCCTATAAATACCTCTTTAAGCGAATAATGTTGTAACCTAGTTTTTACTCCTTTGGCTAGATCTGAGATATTATCTCAGTGCCTCTTTCTCTGTTCTTTACTTCTTTGATCAAAACTTGGAATCTTTGTTGAAATTTGAGTTTGGTTATTTTGATTTCATTTTTAGCTTTGATTTCTGTCTTTCATTATGCTTTATGTTTCTGTTTTTGAAGCTGAGTATCTATCTATGATTAGTGAGTAGTTTGTTTAGGGTTTTGTAAGGAGATGAAGTAGATCTAGGCTTGATTCTGGGTTTTGGTCTTGTTGCTTGAATTCTGTTATAGGTCTTGCTAGATTGAATGTTCTTACTACTTATTTTAACTTGATCACTTGAAATCTAATTCATAGATGTCTTACCCAGAAGGTGTTTGATGATATGCCAGACTTAGGTTCAATATAGGTTTGTTGGTTATGACCCAAGGGATTGGTTGTTCAGAGCACAAGTTGGTTGTGTAGGATAAATTCTTTATGCCAGCTTGAGCGTCTGATCACCAAGGGATTTGGATTAGGTCACGCTCAAGCTAATTTTTCTTGACCATGGGAATGGCTTGATTGTTTAGTATTCGTATCCTTCACCCGAGACTTGCCTGTTAGGTTGCTAGATGAGACCTGAAACCTAGGATTAGGCTTAGATCATTGACGCCACTCTCCTCATGAACCCGTTTTTATCCTTTGATTGCATTTAATTGGTACTCTGTTTTCTGTTAATTTCTCTGTTTTTAAGCACTTTGTTTTTTCTGTCTTGATACTTTTTTTTCGTTTCTGCTCAGTTTTGAAAGCAGTTAGATAGTCACCCTTCAAGACAGTTTCTATGCCTGCTCTGTTTTTCATTTTTTAGCTGATTGTGACAGAATCATAAATGTTGCTTGATTTTGCTTGGATTAGAATAGCCATCAATACACTAAGTGTTAGTAGCTCACTTTGGATCGACACCTTATATGCTATAAGGATTTGATAACTTAGCTAAAATCTTCGTTATCAAAAGCCCATCTGTGAAATCGATTTATATGCTTCGCGTGGTCTAAGCTTCTTCTTTGAAGCTTTAGCTCGCCGGTATGCCACCCTCTCTTCCAGAATTATGAACGCTTGATCCTCAGTATACCCATATCTCATCAATCCTTTGAGGTTACTGGTGAACTCAGTATCTTGCTCATCTACGTTCATTGGGGAACCTTCTCTTTGAGTCTTATCCCTTTAATTCACTTCAAAACTAGCTCTTGGCGTCTCCTCTTCACTCTCTAAGGGTGCAGCTATTCCTTTACCCTTGTCTACTGCTGGCGCAGCATATTCCTCGTCATCTAAAGACTCAACTCACTGAATAGATGGTCGAGCTTGAGTGCAGGCTGCTTATTCTTCAGAACTTTCATCACGCAAGACCAATTTTCTTCTGCCCTTCTTGCCTTTCTTAGGCTTCTGTTTCCTTGTTGTTGTTACAACGTCATCCAACGGGTTTCCTTGTTCTTCAGCTCGCCTTCTTTCTTTCATGAAGGCATGGTGACGAGCTCTCCAACGGATTCTGTCTGCCATGAATGGTTGGGGAAACATAATGATGCGGATGAATTTTTTTTACTTGGACTCACCACTTAACTCGATGTTCAACTCCCCGTGTAAGCCTATGAATTTGCTGAGGGAAAGCTTTAAGTGAGAGAAAGTTAACTTAGAGAGAGAGATGGATGTTTAAGTGTGAGGAAGAAGTGGAGGTGAGTCTCATATTTATAGAAGGAGGCAAGTTTGATGGTGCTTGGAGTGGAAGACAAAAGCTGACACAAGTATTGGCAAAACCGTGGGCTCGCTGGTCCTACTCGCTATACCACCCGAGGATCAACCACGAATTCTCCGCTTCATTCTGCACCACTCGTTCATCTCTTCAAAAGTAGCCACAAGTTTTCTGCTCAATCCTACACCACTCGTTGATCCACTCACAGGTATTGTAGCAACGAAGTGACTTCAACCTTCTAGATGCTCTAATTGGGCTAGACTTCAAACCCAACTCGCTGGTGGATCTCAAGACTCAATATTAGGCTTTGGCTTGCTGTAGCTGACTCGCTAGTGGACTGGCAAGTACTGTTCATGAAGCCTAGAAGAAAAAAATTTTAGTCTGAACCACAACTGCTTAGTGACTGTTCCTTCTCCTTTCTGATCGAGTTCCTGCACGACAAAGACATAAAAAGGCAAGAAACACGTATCTAGGAAAGACTTAGTGTGAGCAAATAAGTGATTATTGCAAGATCAAACCAAAATAGCCAAAGAGAATGGATGATGTACTTAAGTAGGATGAGTAATAGGGGATCATTAAATTGTTCACCATGATTTATCCCCTATGCCATCAGTCACTCAGCACATCATCATCAACCTAGTGAACAAGCTCTATACTCAATGATTAAATGACCACAAAATCAAACTTAGGCAAAATATTCTAGTAATGTAAAGAAAAACTTGTAAATAAAAGCAAATGACATATAAAAAGGATAATCCTGTGATTACCTCCCAAGTACGCTTGTTTAGTGTCTCAAGCTCGACTCTTCACACTTTAGCTTAGTGTGATTTTGGGAGAGAAACCACAGTTCCCTCCTGTTCATTCTCAGCTCTTGAATCCTCATTCAGTTCAGTCACTATAAAGCGTTGGCCTTCAATCGTTGTCCTCCTTGATTCTTCGTTTAAATCAAACTACAAATTTTCATTACCACCCAAATCCAGCTCAATGCTCTTGTTTTTGACATCTATTACTACTCTGACTAAAGCTAGATATGGCCTTCCTAAAAGCAGTGGGTTCTGAGGCTCTTCGTCCAAACCTAATAGGCAAATTCTCTAGCAGGCCATGTGGTGAGCGTGTAGTCCTATCAGCTATCACAAGAGACAGCTTGCTAGGCTTGTAGGTGTTGAAGCCTAGCCTCTTTGCTACTGTAAATGGCATCAAGCTTATAGAGGCTCCCAGATCACATAGCCCCTTCTTAAAATGGAGATGACCTAATGAGCATGGCAGAGTGAACGTTCCTAGATCCTCTAGCTTCTTCAACACAACCTTAGCTTCAGCAAAAACTTTATTATGTGTCTCATATTTAGCCTAGTTTTCATCTCATATTAGCAACATTTTTAGTCTTTTAGTTGTACATCATGTCATTTTATAGTCATTTTGTGTATAGTTGTGTATTTTAGTCATTAGGACATGAATTTGCATATTTTTGGTGTTTTTCGGTCTTTTAGGTGAATGGGACCATGAACTAAGGAGATTGGAGCTTAACTGAGGAATAGGGATGCTTGGAGGCTTGGACAATGCATTGGAAGGAAGAAGGATTAAAGTTTTGGAAAGGCCATGGCCGCGGCCGCGACCCGTCCTGCTACCCGCATAGGTCGCGGGTACGCACGTACAGACGTACGTGCGTACGTCCCCGTCGTCACTTGGATGAAGGATGCAGCATCCGTAAGGCCGTCCGCAAGGCCATCCACGGGTCATTCGTATCCACGACTGGACACGCAACTAGACGAGGTCGCGAATTACGTCTGATCCTTCCTGCGACCTACCTTCTCGACCTGCGAGGGTCGAGACCTACGATCCGGACTTCAGTCAACCACCCGCGACCCGTTCCGCGACCCAGCCAGCCCATGTCCATCGTCTGCAGGACACACACAACCTAGGCCGCGACCCATTCAGGCCGCGACCGACAACTACTCACCCAGGTAGCGACCGGTCTGGTCGCGACCACGTGAACCAAAACTCTTTTTATTTGTGGTTTTATGCAATTTTAGCCGGTTTGTCCTGGTTTAGTGGTTTATTTTAAGTGATCTGAAACCCTAATCCCATGTGTATAAATACATGGTGAAGGGATCAAACACATTATACCTTCAATTTCATATAGTTTTTTTAGATCTTGCTTTGCTTTCTCTTATGTTTTGTCAAGAACACTTTGAAGATTGTAGAAAAAAAACTTGGGATCCCTTTGGGTGACCATTTTCGTGGTCATTTCTTAAGTGATTTAGAGTCTCTAATTCATTCTCTATCTATTTTCAGTATGTTTTGCTTGTTTAAGTTGTTTGTTTGCATAACCATCATGAGTGAGTAATTGCTTAGAATGGTTTAGGTTTTGGCTAGATCTAGGGTTAGGTAATGATTGATTGATGCTTAGGATCATTAGAGCCTCCTATCTAGGTGTTCTTAATGCTAAATTCATCTTGATCACATGAGTTTAGATGCTAGGAAAATCATTGCCCGAGAGGTGTTCGATGAAATTCCTATTTTAAGGATCTTTCTCCATAGCCATTGAGAGATGATGTTATAGGATTGATTGGTCATAGTGGACTTGATTGTAAAGCATTTGGGAGTCTTGATCCAACAAATGAGAGTTTAGTTGGGTCATTTCTCTTGAATAGTGATTAGTGCCATGAGAGTGGGCTAGTCTTGCTATCATTGTTGTGTTCCATGCCCTAGGCAGCGCATTCATTGTCTCCTTGTCACATCATTCATCAATTGCCCTACTTTTAGATCAATTGACATAGCCTAGATCATTCGTCTTTATCATATAATTAATCTCTTTGCTTGATTTCATTTGTTTTGATCTATCTAATCTTATTGCTTTGCTTGTTGGTTTGGCTAAGTTTAGGTTGCATTTGCTTGCCCTTGTTTTGTTTATTTCTTGCTTTAGTTTTTGTTTGCTTGCCCATTTCTCATCATCATCACTCTAGATTAGCCAAAAATCTTGCATCCCTATTGTGTAACCTCTTACTCATTTGGGTTCGATCCTCAAGTGCTTAACAATGGCATGGTTGTGTGAGCATTTATTGAATATAAATTTAATTGATTGTGCTTTGAGTATGCAAATGCTCTCTCGTCACTTTACACTCATAGCTCTCTATATCCAAACCTTCAACTGAGTGAACCTTCTCTTTGATGGCTTCCTTCAAAAATTTCTAATATTAGGGAATTAAAGCAAACGCATAATGTAGTGGGATTTTCAGCTCAACCTCTTTCATTTGCTTCTCAAATAACGTTCTGTATTTCTACGTTTAATCCTTGTTAGGCGAGCTTGGAAGGGTGCCTTAGGTTTCATAGTATTGGGGTTCAGAATTATGGGTTCGAAAGCTTGTTTTGTAACGTCTACAGGCTAAACTCGCTGGTCTGATTGGCGAGCTTGACTAGCGAGTTGGCTTGTAGGTGATTTCCAGCCTGTTTTCCCTCCCCTTCTTGGTTTACACTTTCCTCAGCGGCTTTAGTCTGTGCAGATCGAGTTGGTAGTTCTTTACCACTCCCGAGTGTAACAAATTGAGCTGTATACTTCTTCGGGTTCTGAATTGCTTTACCTGAGTCTTAACTGATGCAAAAGCTTGCTGGCTTTCAACATACTTGAGCCTAGCATTCAAAGTCTCAAACTTGTAGTTCAAGTCATTATGAGAGGTGTCTATCTTACGATGTACCTCAGCAAACTGTTTGGTAAATTTTGCAGCTATTGTAGTCTTGCCCTGTCGAATCTGCTGAAGCATCTCCATGATGTCTGAATGATCCTACTTATCTGATGTTGAAGCTTGTGGCACAGGCTGAAAGCTTTGGTATTTTTGCTGCTTAGGTATCCAAGCATTTTGTTGAGGAGGCTTCGATGGATAAACTTGATCTTCCGGGTTAGCTACATTGTTGCTTCTGTAGGAGAGATTTTTATTCTTGTAGTTGTTCCACTATCGCTTACCTTCTTGGTTCTGAATAAAATTGATTTCAGCAACCATCTCATCCTCCCCTTCTTGATCTTGATCCTCGTCAACAAGATTGGCATGCTTGTGATAAACCAGTAAAAGCTTATTTATCTTGTCACTCAAAGTCTTCAGCTCTTTGCGACTAACCGAATCGGATTCACTCGACCTTCTCTCAGTTCGATCATAGTCTTCCCCATATTGGCCATCAGCAAGTGCCAAATTCTCAATCAACTCTCGACCATCATCAACATCTTGGTTCAAGAAATTCTCGTTGCTAGCTGTATCCAATAGCATTCAAAGTTTGGGTGGAATGCCTCTGTAAAACTGGCTAAAGATGGTTTCTTCAGAGAAACCATGATGTGAACACTGAGACTGATATATCTTGTAACGCTCCCAGGCTTCAGCTAGAGATTTTATCCCACTCTGAACAAAGTTGGAGATAGAATTTTGCAGCTTAGCAGTTCTGGAGGTGGAGAAGAACTTAGCTATAAAGACCCTTTTGCAGTCAACCCAAGTGGTTATGAGTCCTTGAGGAAGGTGCTTCTCCCAGATATGAGCCTTATCACCAAGTGAGAATGGAAATAGGCGAAGCTTCAAGGCATCTTTAATAGGCCATTGATCAAAATTAGGCCACAAATCCTCTCAAACTCATCCATATGGTCGAGTGGATCTTCTGCTGGCAGACCATGGAATTCGTTGTTCTGGACCATAGTAATGAGACCGTTCTTGATCTTAAAGTTGTTGTTTGGAATTGGTGGAGGTCGAATTCCATCCCTCTTAGTGTGAATACTTGGTGCGTCACCAGCTCCAATCTGTCTTGGCCTTCGAAGTGGAAGTGAAGCTGGTAGAGTAATGTGGGGTTGTTGCAGGTTGCCATCAGTTGAGCTGTTAGATGTAGTGTTATCGTTTATCTTGACATGTTCTGTGTGCAGAACCTTGATCCTACCCCTTTGTTCTCTTAGTTCTCTTGGTAGCAATTGGATGTTGTCTAGGGGGTTTAACAGGTTCTGATTTCCTTTGGATCGAGTGTGGGGTATCAACGTAGCAAAACAGTTTGGAATGACACAACTCGCTGGGTGACTGGTGAGTTGGTTGGCGAGCTGACCTGAAATGCACCAATGACAAAACGAACAAGTCTAAAGCTCGAGTTAGTGATAAAGAAAAATAAAAACTTGATCTCAGAAAGCGTTTGACCCTAAATGTAGCAAGCAAAACACTTATTTGGCAACGACGCCAATTTGATAACAAGGTTTTTAGCCTTAATGTTATCAAATATATTGCAGTACAATAGGTATCGAACCAAAGAGTGTTTGCTATCACTAAGGGT
The DNA here is from genome assembly GCA_900406405.1 of Lepidium africanum. Classification (NCBI taxonomy): domain Eukaryota; kingdom Viridiplantae; phylum Streptophyta; class Magnoliopsida; order Brassicales; family Brassicaceae; genus Lepidium; species Lepidium africanum. The sequence goes on from OVAX01000595.1 coordinate 56,427, forward strand.
ATGTGGCGCTATTCTGATTCAAGCAAAATCAAAACAAGGTGATTCTGTCACAATCAACTAATAGGATGAAAAACATAGTATGAAGACGAAGCAATAAACTAAAAACAGAGTGCTGCGAACAGAGAAATTTAACACAAAATTAACTAATAGACTGGAAGCAATGAATGATAAAAACGGGTTCATAAGGAGAGTAGAGTCAGCGATTTCAGCCTAACCATGGGGTTTCAGATCTTATCTAACAACCTATTAGGCAAGTCTTAGGCTAAGGATTCAAGAACATAACAATCAAGCCATTCTCATGATCATGACATCTCAATCTGAGCGCGACCTAACCCAAATTTCTTGGTGATTACAACCTCAGACTAGCATAAAGAAGCAACTCTAAACAGCCAATTAACCCTCTGAACAACCAATCTCTTGGGTCAGAAAAGCTAATCTTAGATCAAACTAAGCCTGGCATATCATCAAACATCTTTCAGGCATGACAGCTACGAATCATCTTTCAAGTGATCAGGTTGAAACAAGCATTAAGACCATTCAATCTAGCAAGACCTATGACATAATTTAAGCAAACAAGAGAGAAAACCCATAGCTAGACCTAAATCTACTCTATCTCCTCACAAAACCCTAAGCAAAGTACTCACTAAGCATGGTGGAAAGCACAAACTCAAGCATATAAACAAAAGACATAATGAAAGATTAAAATCGAAGCTAAAAACAAGATTAAACTAACCAAAGTTGAAATTCAACAAAGATCAAATGTTTTCATCAAAGAGACAAAGAACAATGATAAAGACAATAAGAAACTGCTTCAGGACTAGCCAAAAATAGTAAAACTAGGTTTCTGTGTTTTTTCGCTCTAAATGGTATTTATAGATCCCCAAACATAAAAGCCCTAATCTGAGTCAACATCAGATAAGGTCGGTAAAAATAATGAAGTCGGTTGATGCTACTTTAATGCTTACTGGCAAGTCAGACTGATGAGTTTGAGCATTCAGCTTCAATCACGTCCAATATGCTCAGCTTTCTAGTCATCATGCAAGTTCAGGCTACGAATGCTTCAGTTTGTAGTCTAGCTTGGTTCACCTTGGCTGCACTCGCTGGTGTCAAGCGAGTTTGGGTGTCGAGTGCTCCATGATTTGTAATTTTTGCTTTGTTTTTCTGATGCACTCGATGGGTCCCAATCAAGTCTGACTGACGAGTTGGATTGATTTGGCTTGTGACATCTTCAGTTCACAAGGTCTTATGTTCAGGCGCTTTGTCTTAGGCTGATCCTTGCAGTCTTTGTGCCAAATCCACTCCATAATGCTCCAATAAGCTCAAAAGTACCTGAGATGCTCCAAGTGCAACGTGTATGCATAATGAATGTAATGCAAGCCTAAGAGAATTCTAAAATGTTGAATATGCTATAAGAATGAATGCAAACAGATGTGAATTATGCAGCTAAACCGGGGTAAAATGCATGTATGTCACTTGTGCATGAATGCAAATCTAGTGATTGAAGCACCAAAAGCAATGAAGCTATACTTGAAGCGTTGTCTGCCCATTTCATCATACACAACTTTTAAATAACACAGACTCCCTGGATTGGTTTTCTGAAGCATCAAATGGTAGTTTAATATAAAGCATAGCTCCCTACAACTGACCCCAATGCTCTCTCCATGGCTATCTCTCTTGATCAACATGCCTTCCAGTACGATACATTTACATGGTATTCATCCAACAGATAATTCGTATAGCACCTACATCAGACAAATTATATAATCCAAAGTATTTGGACTTCATAATTTCTCCAATCACTTTTGTTGTAGCCAATTTATGGAAATTCTTACGATCTTCAACCGAACAAGTGTGAGTTAATGTAGCATGCCGTATCTGGAATGTATCTTTTTTCTCTATACACGTCGCATATGTCCACCTTTTACAGGATGGTGAAATGCATAGTAATGTTATAGAGTTATGATTATATCTATCACATTAGAAATGGAACTTAAGATTGATTGCACATATAGCCAATTTAATAAGGCAAGCTGCTTCGACCTACAAACAGCTTATCTCCTTCATAGTTGTCATCTAACAAAGCAGCATCAACGTCTGTACGAGATAAACTGAATAATAAATATACTACTTCATGTAGACATACTACATATGAGATAGTACTACATGCATTTATTACCTTCCATTACAACGTTATTGAACACTGGTGGGGCATCCTTAAAAATAGTAATGGATCATTGTTGTTATCATTAATAAACTCATTTAGAGTCTTCATATTCCTCGCCGCAAAATTGGCATTCATGCATGTTCTAACATCATCAACATCAGCTACTTCTTTTGAATATCCAGTCCGCGAATAAGCCAATAACAAGTTGGTTTCTCATGATCACTTATGATATGGTCCGACACCATATTATGATTACTTTGTTGTATCTGATACCCCCCGTTTTTGCTGTCTAACTCACACAATACAGTGCATGTATTATTAGTTGACTTGGTAGTAGCTGAACCTTCAACCAACGTAGTATTACTATATGTTATAGTAATTCCACCATCCGTATTAGATACATTATATATCATATCATTTTCGTTTGTACTACCCAATAATAAGCTAGGGTACGTTCCAGATATGGCAACCAAACTACCGAATATATCACATTCCAGAATGAACATTAATAGCCTGTTGTATACTTGATTCACAAAGTGGACGCACGAGTTATGATATGTCTCTCCCACCAAACCATGTATAGGGATAGTAATTCCACATAGTGTAGTATTTCCATTAAAATATGTATTATCTTTGTTCGCCAATGGAAACCATACGTCAGTGTACTTTTCAAATAGAGAATGGAACCCATTGCTTAATTCATATATAGACTTATCACCACTAACAAGCTCCATACTTGGGTCTATTTTTGTAACCACTATTTCCGCCTCGTTCCTTCTTAGCGAGATGCGAGATCTCTTTGGTTTCATAACGCTTGATGTACCTCATTTTTATCAGTTTCAAACTCACTAATTCGTATTTAAAGTCTTTTTTATTGTTGTAAAGTATTTGCAGGTATAGAATATGGTTAATTTGGATTATGCACATGAAGCAAAGATTGGAGCAAAATCGGAGGAATTATGGCATTTTAACACGATCGATCGTCATCCTGATCGATCAATCCAATACCTCGACTAAAGCCATGCGCGACCTTACAATCGACCAACCTCACTTGGACCGATCGATCATCTCATCTCCAAAGCATATGCCCGACCTGCTGATTGACCTCACGTCCATGGATGAGTCGATCAGCCCTCAAATTTTTTTACACCCGACCTAAAGATTGCTTGACATTCCAATGATCGACTGATTGTACCTTGATCGATCGATCGGCACCTGAGATCAATCGATCGATTGGCACCTGAGATCGATCGATCGATTGGCACCTGAGATCGATCGATCGCCGATGCTGCGAAGCCCAAACTAAGTTTTCCTTATTTTTGTACCAACACATTTTAGATTTATTTTGTTAGGGTTTTAACCTTTTTGAGGGGGATAACTCAAAATATTGGATATTCATACCTTGTTCATACTTGAGGAGAATATTTCTAACCTTTACAACTTTGGAGAAGAATTCTGAACCTCTTTTATTTCTATTACAATTCATTCATGTTTTCTATTAAGTCTTTTGATTATTGTTCTTCAATTATGTCTGAGTTGTTCCTAAATCAAGTTTAAGGTTGTTAAAGAATTGATGAATTAGGAAAAAATAGGTTGTTGCTTGATGTGTCTCCGTTTAAAGCTAATCTCAATGCCTAGGTTAAAGTAGCTAACTAGTCTATGATCTTAGATTACCTAACTCTCCAAAAGCTTCTTAGGAATTAGAACCTCTTTAGATGAGCAATTAATCCTTAACCGTGAAAGTAGATGTTAAGGTTAATTGTGGATCTATCAGACCTTATCGGTAATGCGTGTATAGATCTCTAGTGCCAACGACAGTTAGGATTTCTAGGTTGCTAAATACAGTAGTTAATACAACGACAGTAAATTGGCTAAAATTTTATGTTTGAGTCGAGATCGTTTATAATTTGTCCCTGAATAGTTTCCTGGTTCGATTTCCCTGATTTCTAAGTTGCTAAATACAGTAGTTGATACCACGACAGTAAATTGGATAAACTTTAGGCTTACATAACAGCTTACAAGACTCCAGTGGGTACAACCCCATTCCACTTAATCTATGGGAAGTCATGCCATCTCTCGGTAGAGCTCGAGTATAAGGCCAACTGGGCCATTAAGCATCTGAACTTCGACATCAAATCAGCTTCTGAAAAGTGGAAGATGCAATTGCACAAACTCAAGGAGATTCGTCACATGGCTTACGAGAACTCGAGGATCTACAAAGAAAGAACAAAGGCAACACATGACAAATGTATCCTTAATAGAAATTTTGCTGCTAATGATAAAGTTCTTTTGTTTAATTCTTGTTTGAAACTCTTTCCTGGAAAGCTCAGGTCACGATGGTCTGGACCTTTTACTATCAAGGAGGTACGCCCTTATGGAGTTGTAGTGTTGCTGGACACTAAAGGAGGCGAATTCGTAGTCAATGGACAACGTCTGAAACCATACTTCGCCAATACAGACATAGCCAAAGAGAGGTCAATCCCTTTGGCTAGTCCTTCTCTCGATTGAGAGACATCCAAGTCAAGCTTAGGACTTAAAACAAGCGCTGAGTGGGAGGTAACCCATAGGTATGTTTTCTTCTTTTTCTTCATTATTGAGTTCACATTTTTCTTGCTTTGGTTTTCCTTTGTTTCACGTGAGAGATTTTGATCGAAGGGACGCAATCGATCGGTATACCCAACGATCGGTCGATCCATCAATATGCGCCCAATCTGTGGAGTGTGTTGAAGGGAAAGATTGCTTGATTGCCGTTACCGACAGCTTGGATCGATCGTTCCACATTGTTCAGCATGACGTGTGCACGATCTCAAGATCGACCCCATAGGTCTAGACCGATCGACCGGCCGGTACATATTACCTTAAGTATAAATTGTCGCCCGATCTGAGATCGATCAGACCCTCAAACCGAACAGATCAATCGATCATCCTTGCGATTGATGAATACCCATTCTAGGTTTATCAGTTTCTCTAATTTTTCTTTTCTTTCGTTTTCTTTTCCTTTTTGCGTGACTCGTGCTTTCTTCTTACTTATTCTCACACTAGAACGGTGTGAAGTAAGTCTAGGGGAGGACACTTGCTATGACTATCACATTTTCTTTCTCTTGTTTTTCTTTTGAGTCATTTTTGAGTCCGTTTGCATTTTGGTGAGCTAAAACTTTTATGTGAACTGTGATTTTAGAGGAAATAATGCAACTTTCAGGAACTTGAGTAACCATTGAGTGAGTGTTGACATGCATCGATTGACTATTGGAAAACTCAGAGACTTTACAACTCCTTGTCACCACCCACATCCACTTGGGTATTCAAAGAATCTCGTATCAACTTCACCCCTAACCTGACTTCATCTTCTTGTCAAGGGGCTTGGTATACATTGGATCGGGTTCTCTCTTCAATCTTGAAAGACTTATCTATGTGAGTATGGTTCCCCTATCTCAATCATTTAAAGCATTTATGCTAATCTTAAGTAACTATATAACAAAGTTGTGCATTGTTGTAAGGTAAGGGCAAAAGTCCTCCAATGACACTGCTCATGTTTAAGTAATGTTGGTATGCTGAGATTAACTTCAATGATGGTACCAATTACTTGAATATTGCTAGCTTACCGAGGGGGACTCCAAGGAAGCTATTCTTGCTTACATCCTTTGAGTTACCAAAGAAAGCAGCCGATAAAAAAAGTAAAATGATACCTTAGAAAAGTAGGAAAAAATCGGCTGCAAGGTAAATGAAATGAGAGGAAAAGAACCATAGGGAATATAGTATTTAGGCTGAGGAAGAATTCATGTGTCTTTTGATCAATATTTCCTCGATAAGACTACACCTAGATACATTAGGAAGTTGATATGGTGCATTCGGATTACTTAAGTAGATTGTGGAGTTTAACTGGGATAGTTGATAAGTCTGGGGAACTACAAGGAGGTTTCCATTATGTCAGATTGGTTTCATGTGGATTACTATGGTATTGTTGTGCATTATTCTTATGACGAATGAGTTCCTTGAGTGCATATATCTTTTCAGCCCTTAGTTTCTTTGCATGAGGACAAGTAAAAAGGTAAGTCTGGCGGAATTGATGTACCTCATTTTTATCAGTTTTAAACTCACTAATTCATATGTTTTTAGAGTCTTTGATATTGTTTTAGAGTCTTTGCAGGTATAAAATAGGGTTAATTTGGATTATGCACATTAAGCACAAATTGGAGCAAAATTGGAGGAATTATGGCGTTTCAACATGATTGATCGATCGTCATCCTGATCGATTGATCAGATACCTCAACTTGAGCTACTCACGACTTTATAATCGACCAACATCACTTGGACCGATCGATCGTCTCATCTCCAAAGCATATGCCCGACCTACTGATCGACCTCACGTCCATGGATTGATCGATCAGCCCTCAAAGTTGTTTACAGCCGACCTGAAGATCAACTTGACATTCCAGTGATCAATCGATCGCCGATGCTGTGAAACCCAAACCAAGTTTTCTTTATTTTTGTACCAACGCGTTTAAAATTTATTATATTAGGTTTTTAACATTTTTGAGGGGGATAACTCAGAATATTGGATATTCAGACCTTGTTTATACTTAAGGAGTAGATTTCTAACCTCTACAAATTTGGAGAAGAATTCTGAACCTCTTTGATATCTATTACAATTCATTCATGTTTTCCAATTAAGTCTTTTTTCAATTATGTCTAAGTAGTACCTAAATCAAGTTTAGGGTTTTCTAGGGTTGTTAGAGAATTGATGAATTAGGAACACATAGGTTGTTGCTTGATGTGTTCTCCATCTAAAGCTAATTTTAATGCCTAGGTTAGAGTAGCTAACTAGCCTATAATCTTAGATTATCTAACTCTCCAAAAGCTTGTTAGAAATTAGAACCTCTTTAGATGAGCAGTTAATCCTTAACCACAAAAGGAGATGTTAAGGTTAATTGTGGATCCATCAGACCTTATCAGTAATGCGTGTTTAGATTTCTAGTGCCAACGACAGTTAAGATATCTTGGTTGCTAGATATAGTAGTTGATACCACAACAGTGGATTGGCTAAACTTTTATGTTTGAGTTAAGATCGTTTATAATTTTTCCGTCAATAGTTTCCTAGTTCGATTTCCCTGATTTCTCGTTGAACTCCCTGAACTTGGTGTTTTAATCTCTTAGGTTAAATTAGTTTATTGTTTCAGTTTCTAAATTTCGATTCACTTTCACTTGTTTCATCTTACCTCTAGTTTGGTTTTTGAATTGATAGTGTAATAACTTGGTTCTCATGGATTCGATCCCTAAAATACTTCTCTGATTTGTTGTGCACTTGCAGTAGAATACTAAGGTTAAAAATCTGTATATCAATGCCAATTGTGACATATAGAGATATCCATTCAACCTCTCTACACATTCTGATAAAGATCTCAAGATTTGTATCATCATTAATGAAATTCGGTCTCCCTGCTTCTCTATCTTCGAAGGTCAGCCATTCTGGCCACTGATCAAAAAGTTCAAGATCTATATCTTTATGGTGGTCGCCCAATGATGCTTTGACCTTCCTCATAAGCTCATTTAGTGTTATCCCAGTCAAAACATGAACATACTGACTTGAAAACTCCCAGAACTCCTCGTCAAAATACCAACCACCTCTGTATCTTTTAATCCAAGATCCGACCACCACCTTCACATTATCTGGCTACGCCTGTAATATAGATAAAATTTATAACATTTAATTACAAATATACATATGCACTAATAATAGACTTCTAGAATTAAATAGAAGTCTACAAATATGTGTACAAATTTGGAAATAAGAAACATTACGAGAAAGGAATCAGAATCCAAGCTGTTTCCACTTGAAATCTCTTCACTATCTGACATTCTTTCTGTTTTACCTAAGTGTATTGCGAGCTTGAACATAATAGTTCAAGTTTACTATAGTATAACAAATATATTTTATAATAGTTAAGAAATCTTTAAAAATATGTTTAGAATAGGGATAGTTTGTGATACAAAGTAATAGTCATTAATGTGATTGTATTAGCTGTTCATTAAAAAAGGTTATGTTGTAGCTATAAGTGTAGAAACCTTTATATTATCTCTCTCATGACATCATCATGTTGACTTATTCCTTAACCGAAATGGAAAACAAAATAGTGAATAACTACTATATTAGTTAGACTTAATACTTAGCATGCTAAATAGTGTATTATATATATGATAGTTTGATTACATACTTAGTTATTCGTTGGTATGTAACTTAATTTATCTTGCTACTTTATTGGGTCAACTTGATTACGCATATATACGAATTAAAATATATAGTTACAAAATAAACATCAAATCAGTCTGATGTTCAGTTCGAATCATATATATAATCAACACTTGATTTATTAATTGTAATTAATAAGTTTTAATATCCGAAATTACGTTGTTTATAATTACGATCGTGTAAGATATATTACTAAATAGTACTGATTATGTAGAATGTAGTAATTCTAAAAGTGTATCATTACCCATATTTATAAAACTTTATATAGTTTCATAAATGTGTATTTGTAATATTTTTGATAACTTTTTGGTTTGATGTATGAAAGTTAGACTATGTCGTATATGCGTTATGGTACTTTCACATATGTAGTAGGCCTACATATGAATATCGTATTTGTAGACAATGTGCATTGTATATAATATTAACTATTATATACAATAAAAGGAGAACATTGTGTCATCATCATATGCAATTAAAAAAATATGAGAAACAACCCATAATGCTAAATGTTTACATCGAATACATAAATACTAACATACTTTAGACATGCTGATTATACTTTAATTATATGGATATGTGACATATATTTATTTAATAGCATATGGCATATCAGTAGTTTATTTAGTAGACTAATAATCCCCGTCATTACGTGAAATCCAAGTGTTTTACTTTTGATCATTCCCTTCACCTGATCCACCTCCAATGTTATGTTGGGTTTTTGCATGATGCTTTGTTATGGCCTACATCGAGGCACTTTGTGCATCTTCTCTTATTCTTATTACTCTGCCACAACAATCAATCGTTAAACAGACATACTCGAATACTACACAAATAGACATTCTATATATAGTCATACTACATATGCAATATCGTTACTTCTCCTTTAGATGGAATCCTTAGCTTCTTTGGCCTGCTTGGAGGGCGCCTTACTGCTGGAGGTAGGATATCTGGGCCGCCGCCCTCGTTGTTCAGTTCTAGCATTTCCTGGCTGATTGATGGTATTCAATATATCTTCTTAGTGTATGCGGAGCTCCAAGTACTAGCTAGCAATGGAACTGATACAAGAGATGATACCGACAAAGTAAGTCTGCTTGCTGCACCAATTGCGTGTGAGCAAGGAATACCTAGAGTCTGATACACTGCGCAGGAACATGTTAAATCACCTAGATGAACATAGAAGCAGTCACCATCTCTTGATTGAACCTGGAACTCTAATCGGCTAATGGTTCTAACATATAAGGAAGCGAAATTCTCAAAGTTCACAGTAACATTGCAGAAACTCTTGGAGTCAACAGGCCAGGATGCCGTAGAGCCAACTCCTTGCGCATTGCAAACCATACTCATAACGGTTGTCCAGATGTACTCTAGCATACATATGATTGAATATTCACGAGCTTCTTTGATCATAGCATTCCAAGATTCGGCTATATTACTATCCATTATATTGTATCGCTGCCCTTTAAAATGAACCCTACTCTAGTGAAACAAGCTTGCCATGGAAACTCGACTAGTAAGCGAATGACCAGTAATATAATGAAACAATATGTAGTATGTCTATATGCACAACATTACTACCACGATAGTATTATTATATTTTATCTATTATGTACTACATGATATTCAATAATCAATATAATGTATCACCTATGTCAATTAGGTACGAAGCACACGCTGGATGAAAGTTTTGAATATCAAGAAATATTTTGTTGAACGTTGACAATGTATAAGCACGTGCTATTTTTGATATTAGATTTGAATGTACATTCCTCCATAAATGCAAAGTACACGTACCATGTTGTGATAATGGATACACCTACGTAGAATGCATAAGTGCGTAGTACTCACGTATATCAAGTGGGTAGACAATATATATGGATAGTATTACTATAATTATTGAATGTTGATTTTGTACCTTTATTAATGCAGTGTTTATGCTATCGTGTCTGTTCGAAACGAAAGACACTTCTTCTGAATTTGTAACAAATTCCTTGAGCTTGGTGAAAACCACTGGCAAGATTCATTATTCTAATTATCAACAATTGCATATGCTAATGGAAACATTTAGAAATTTCCATCTTGGCAACATACAGTCAATAGACACCCTCCAAAACGAGTTTTCAAGCTTGTGCCATCTATGACAATAACTTTACGCATGTGTTGATATCCAATGATGGATGCTGCAAATGCAATGAAGTTATATTTAAATCGACATACACCACTTTCTTCGTTAACAATCCCCAACTAGCACAAGCTTTCTGGATGAGCCGTTTTCAGCCTCTCATGATACCATGGTAATAGGGAATAACTCCTAGCAGCTGACCCTAATGCACCCTCCATGGAAACTTCTCGGGCTTTCCAAGCTTTCCAAGATGATATACTGACATGATAATCATCAAGTAGTAACTTCCTTATCTCCGCAGCATTCAGACCTTTAGTGATGCCAACATACTTTGATTGCATTATCTCCCCAATAACTCATGCAATACCCAGCTTATGATAATTCCTCCGTTCATCATCTGAACAAGTATGTGTGAGATTTGTTTGCCGAATCTGAAAATAACCTCTTGCATCGACCCGTTTGGCATATACACGCCATGAACAACAGGTTGCGATACATTTTAGAAGAACATACCTAGGACTGGAACGTGCAGTTTGAATTTTATTGCGTAGATATTTTTTTTTTATTGCAATCTGTTTTGGATTTGTAGACCCGTCCAACAAATACTTTATCACCCTCATAGTTGACGTCAAACATTGCGGAGTCAATATCTGCATGTAGAATACTTATATGAGTAAAATGTCTCCAAAGTATATATTCATAATTCTATTGTCTATATGTTAATTCGTATATGTTTGGTAAACTATACAGGTATTTATCACGTGTGAACTACCAACATACAATCATATATGACATCAACTATGTGGTAAATATAAGCAACGAGTTAGGAATCAACTGTTAAATTTTACCTTAATAATCCGTAATAAAAAATTTCAATCCATCTCAATGCCTTCGATTTGTCCACGTAGAAAAACCATCTATTCTTCTCAAATGTCCAACTCCCACACACTAAAATAATATGATTCATTGATGTTTGGAAAAAGAGATGTTGCTTGGAAGGCGAATTTTACTTACCAATATTTCTTGTATGTGCACTCTTTAAGAAGGATATTCACCTTCTCATATACACAAAGAGTACATCAGTCATTTGGCATGGTGAATTTTACTTACCAATATTTCTTGTATGTGCACTCTTTAAGAAGGATATTCACCTTCTCATATACACAAAGAGTACATCAGTCATTTGGCATGGTGAATTTTACTTACCAATATTTCTTGTATGTTACAAGAGTAGATGCTGTTTTTCCAACCATTTATGGTTTGACTTTTTTAACAAATCTTGTATGTATAGTACTTCAACTTGTTTAACCATTTGTGGTTTGCTAAGTTTTAGTTCTTGTAAATATATGCTATTTTTCTTACTTTTGTTGTTTAGCCATGTAAGTACCATTAAAAAATCAAATGACCTTGAAAATGGCTCTAAAGCTCCCAATTGGATACTTTCAGTTTGTAGAGATACGTATGTTAGAATGTAAATTGGTTTGGTGTGACTCAGATCAAGACTAGAATAATTGCAACACCATGTTTTCAAATGGTATTAGCTAGCAAAAATCGGTGCAAAACCAAACTGCAACTAGATTTGTTACGACTAAAGTTATCCAATTTATCAAACTAAATCGCTCTTTTCTTGCTGTAACTTAATCACCAACTTTAATATTTTCTCCAAAACGAAATCAATCTGCATAGGAAACAAAATGAATCAATCACTTTTCATCATGATTTTAGTCATGGGTGCTAGACACATGAAACGTCTAATCCCGACTGTCTTATGAATGAAGCAATTTCATGATTTGGCCATTGTTATTTGTAGGTGGATGGCTCATACTATTTGGATAAGGAGATGCAAGCTTCATTAATTCAAGGGCAATATTTTCATTTACAATTCTAGGTTAAAACCGTAAAATAAATCTACGATAATAAAAATAAATCTACAACACTACATATAAACATTTACGTATAAAAATCTACGACACTAGAATAATAAATCTGCCAAAAAAAAATAAAACTCTGCTACACTGAGTATAAAATCTACAGGAACAAATATACCAATTTTAAAACAAATCTTCAAAATATGGAAACAAATCTACTAATTGATAATAAATCTACGACTCAAATATATATCTACAACATTATAAAATAAATCTGTGAAAAGAAACTCTGCCAATTCGAAACAAATCGGCAACGTTAAACATAAAATCTACGAACTGAAAATAAATCTGCCAACCGAAAACAAATCAGCAACACATAATATAAAATCTACAAAAAAAAAATCTGCTGAATGGAATTAAATCTGCGACCAAATTTAAATCTACCGATAGGAAAAAATTGACAACACTATATAAAACAAATCTACAAAATGGTAAAATTAATCTGCAAACGATAAATCTACTGCACTATCAAAATAAATCTGCAAAAAATAAATCTGGCAAAACAGAATAACTCTACATAAAGCAAAACATATCTACCGAGAAATATTAAATCTACCATGTACTCTAGATTTATTTTTCGTCGCTCCAGATTTCATTAATAGCATTTTCGTAATTTTTTTACAAAGCAAAAATGACAAACTGGTCTTTAAAAAATTTTCAACATTATTTTAGTAATTTTGAAATATAAACATTATTCTAGTAATTTTACAGTTTTCTAACATTATTCTAACAAATCACCCTAAATTTTATGAAAAGATTTAGAAGTTAGAAGAATATACATACATCAGACCAAATTAGTTTGTATTAATTTCAGGTTTTAACAAATTTCCAATTTCTTAATATATCAAAGGAACATAACATAAAGTAGTAATCACTAAGCATCAGAGATAACACATAATAATTTTTAGAATTTGAGATCAGAGTTCTGAAGTTCGGATATCATATCGATTTTGTTCTCCATCTCAGGAGTCAGATAATTCTTCCAATCACCGACTTCCCCTTTACGGAAAAAGAGCTTGTGATCTGTATCATTATGTAATTTTCCAGTCTTATTGATCTCCAAACTGCTCAGATTACGCAGAGAACAAAGATCTAAAATCTCATCCACCAATCCGCTCTCCTCTTCTTCCTTTGTAAAAGGACAACCTAAGAACTCTGCAAGTCTCTTGATCTGTTCATGAGGTTCTGCTTTCATCTCCTCGAATCTCATAAAAAGCACATGCTTCGGATCTTCCAAGCTTCTTCTCCAGTAGCTCAGGACGTGGTCCCAAAAAGGTCCAAAAACGTTGACTCCCTTGCAAAACGACTCAAATGTATCCTCGAGAGTGCAAACTACTTCATCATTAATTTGTTTGCCAAGAAAGAAATGTCAATATGAAACCAATGCGTCTTTCACGTTCCTGCTCACATACACAATCTGACAAGGAGAACCTTTGAGAACTTCTTGCAGCGTATGCGATGGCATGTGTGTTGAGAACAGCCTCGGAGGCGATGAGAACTTGGTCAAGTCCGAAATTCGCTATGGAAATAGAGCTCTATCTCAAAGAACGGTACAAGAACGTGGGGATTATCAAAAAGTAGAGGATGATGATGATCACGGGGAGGATATTTTGATCTATTAACTATTGTGAAGGTAAGTGCCTTGAGCCAAGTCGTACCACATTTAGGGAAAGAAGCAACGATGATATCAGTGTCTTGAGCCTTGAAGTTTCTTTGGAAATTGAGGATAGCATCGAGAAAGTGGTGAGGATACCAACAACCTTGGTACTTAAAAAGCTCTCTACCAATGGAATCTTTGTCTCCAGGGAAGTGAAGAGGTGAGAGACTTTGTTTCTTCGCTCAACTCTTCCTCTCTCAAGTCCATTGCACTCTTTTCTTATCCATTACAAACAATGAGTTTCGATTCTAAAGCAAACATTATTATATCTACGTCAAGAAAATATATTCATAAATTAGGCGATTTTTTGAAGTTCGAACTTCTTTGCTAGAACTTTTGGGACACCTTAAAATATTTTCGAAAATATGGGTCATTTTGTGTAAAAAATAAAAAGAAATTGTGTCTTTGTAGAATGTTTTCGTAAAGAAATGTGGACCTTTCTTTTTTTCTGTCGTCTCATCCTTGTCTTATATGTTTGCGACGGACAAAAATGTGGACCTTTCTTTTTTTTGTCGTGTCATCCTTGTCTTATATGTTTTCGACGGACAAGTGTTTTACATGTGGCATTTTTAGTTAATATTTTAAAAATTTATTATGAAAAAAATCGGTTGTAAAATATTTTTTGGTGAAGAAACGGAGATATATTCCCTTATTATTAATTAATAAAGAAAATCAAATGTGAATAGTTTGAGCAACCATATTTCCTTTAGTATCCTCTAACGAAATCGAATGATTTTGTTGGGGGCAAACATTAAAACTATAAAAACCTAAAGGTAACAAAAAAGTATAGTTCGATAAACTGTTGGCAAGACAATTATTTTCTTTATACACATGAGTAACCTGAATTAACCAGTCCCTTGATAATACGTTATAACACAAATGTACTAGAAATGACAGAGGATATGTATCACAAATTATGTCATGAGAAAACCATCTACCAGTTTCAAATCAACTTCCAATTCCTCACGTCTGATGCGAAGATCCCACGGTAACGCTAAACCATAGTAAATGCCCCACAATTCCGCCAACGGGACCGAGCAAGTACTAAGGTTTAGCGAGAATCTAGCAATTCACTCGCCGTTTTCGTCCCTAATCGCGCCACCCACTGTGGCTAGACCCAGGTTGCCATGAGAAGCTCCATCTGTATTAACTTTAAACTATGTTTCGCTCATTGGTAACCATGCAATCATGCGGGACTCTGATTGAGGTAAATTAGAAGATGCGCGGAGGGAGAGATTAGCTTGCAACACTTCTCTCGCATAATCTTTGATAAATTGGGTGCGGTCTCGACGTCTTCCCTTCACACCAAACACGTCCCAACAACGCCACTTCCAACACCACCATATACCAATTGCAAACAGAGTATGCCAGCTGATCTCATCCGCATCAAATGAGTCACACAAATTTGAATACAGCCAACCCAAAATTGAGCAAAGAAGGTAAATTGTCGCCGAGACCTTACAAGCCTTTGCCATATTCTTGTACTCGTAGGACAGTCTCTCAAAACATGAATTAGAGACTCATTATCGAGTTTGCATAGTAGACATCATGCAGAATCGCATAAGTGTCATCTACATTTTTTCTCATTTGTCATCAACGCCTGATGGCTCACTAACTAGAGGAAAACTTTGAACTTGGTTGGGTTCATCCAATGGTGCTTTCTCAGTTAAATCGGCATACCACTTGCTTGCCCGTGATAAGACTCTGAGACAAGATATGCATTCTTTCTATTCTCGTATATAGAGTATTACCACTAGTCACATTATCCAAAACCATGGTCATTAGACGAAGACGTAGTAATTCGGGTAAATATGGGGAGATCACAGACCATTTCCAACCCAAACCTTCTTCCCAAAAATCACATGCAGACTTGTTAATCAAAGAAACTGAGACAACACTAGAGCTCTACGAGAGGAGGGGCTCACTCAGTAGCCATTTATCCTTCCAAAATTCAACATGTCTCCCATTGCCAATGACCCAACCAACTCCCGGAAGAACAATTTCATGTAATCAACACAAAAACTCAGCCACAAGGAAGACTAATGACCTCTTCGTGTTAGCCAAGAAGTATCATGAACATCACCTATATGATATTTAGAACGTAAGATCATTGCTCATAAAGCCTTATCATCATGAAGGAAATACAAACCTAATTTAGCAATCAAGGCTTAATTAGATTATGTAATTTGACATAACCCCAACCCAACATCAAATTTGGTTACGCATAATCTCTTCCAAGCAATTAAATGTTATTTCTTTTTCTCGGTTGTATTTCCTCAAATGAATGATCGTGAGATGCTATCTAGTTGCCGAACAGTGTGACCCATGAGAATTATAGTGACTCATCGTGTAGACTGGGATGAAAGACAATACCGATTTGGTTATTGTTATCTGTTGGGATATACGCACTATACTCACACGGCGCAGCGGAAATAAAATGCCAGAGAATAT